>CM019711.1:12736456-12836456 GCA_009760885.1 Achatina immaculata
ATGCCAGCTATGATTATATTGTCAGTGCGTATATGTGTGAAGTTGCTGTGTGATTATTTGACTCAGTGCCAGGTATGATTATACTGTCAGTGAGTGTATGTGTGAAGTTGCTATGTGATTATTTGACTCAGTTATATTATTAATGAATATGTGAAATTGCAATAAAGCAAAGCAGATCATACGACAAATGACGCCTTTACTGGAAAACAAATACATAACAAATGTTATAGAAAGAGCACTGTATAACGCAGTAGTTATCCCAACTGTATATACTGTCAATGTTAGACATAGACATAAACAACCAAAAAAAAATCTTGACAGAAATTAGATATTTAAGGAGAATGCTAAATGTGATAAGAAGAAACCAAATAAGAAATGATACCACCAAGGCAAAGGTTGGAGTAATACCAATACTACATTACATCCAGAAACAGCAAGTCAAATAGTGTGCTCACCCTACGCGACTACCACCCTTCAGTTCATTCATTCATTTGCATGTCCTTGCGGAACTTTGCCTCCCTAACAGCTCTCATGTAGGCCTCTCGGTTGTGAGCAAGATGGCCTGCTGCTGATACATCCATTTGCAGATCATCAACGATGTCATGCAGCCATCGTCTCCTTGGTTTTCCTCTCTTTCTTTTTCCCATTATGTACCCTTCCAAGACGGTCTTCTCTAGATTACCACCATTCAATACATCACAGAAAACATTCACGCTAAGACCTGTAAGAAACTGAAAGGAGAGGCCGCCCATGTAGGAGGTGGATGGAAGAGATAACAGATAACTTAAATACAGCTTTATATGAAGCAAAGCGCCGAGACCTATCAAAAAGACTATCTGCCCCCTCTCCACTGAAAGGTACATGAGGAAGGAGATAAGACAAGACAATACTTGACTAAACTAATTCAATCTGAATCGAACCTAAAAATTTAGGGAAAATTTGTGTGATTATGTTGATAGCAATATAAGCTGATGACTAATATGCAAATTGGTGATTCATTTGTTGATTTTACTAATCACGTAAACAAATGCTTTACGAAAATATAAGCTGATATGATTATTTGAAGAAGCATTATTGATTGCGTCGTTTTCCTTCATTGGTGTAGTTGTGAATGTGTAAATACTCGTATGTGTAACCTTCAACCTTTCACTTACCTATAAAGATAACAAAAATACCAAGAATAAAAATACATACTTAGATATCTTATATCCTTCCCGTGCCATTCTCTTCCCGTGCTGGAGGAAGAAACACGGACGTTTTCTGGAGTGCGGGAGTAAAAACGCGGGTCCTTGTCAGTAAGGGGTCTAGGTGTAAAATGGAATGAAAAACAGTGTTTCCATGTACTTCCGTATACGTAATATGTATCAAAGTGTAGCTAAATGAATGAAAATTTCATAAATGCAGAGTTTTTTTTAGGAAAAAAGAAGTAATGTGATGTTTTTAGACACTGATTGTGGCCAGCTCACCATCGGCTAGATCTAGATTCGCGCTTCTTACCCCTATTTACCATCTAAGATGTGTAGATCTACTTATCGATCTCGTATTGTGACTCCGTATGGCATTTTCGCTTACTGAATGTATGAAATAACCTCCTAACTACTCCTAACTACTTCTCCAGTCGTCTAAATATGTCTAAATCTACTTAGAAAACATTCAAGAGCAGCGGGGTTTCCATAGGCTATGTCCATACCCCTATCTACATCGTAAAAAATTGAAAAATTTCCATGCTTCTCGTCCGTATTCTCGCTCGGCATCGCTCGTAACTAGGCACGCATTCGCCATTTTGAAAGTGTCACCGGAATCGCGGACGAAATATGTACAATCTAAATGTTACACCGGTTGTTTTAAATGAAACAAATCGTCAGTATACTGCCCATTCCCGCACGCATCGGGAAAACCGGAAGCGTCAGTATAGTGACAATACGCAGGGAAAGAGTATACGTCACATGGGGCTCGCAAGATAGTTCGCCAATTTTTCCTGTTTTAGGCGAGCTTTTCAACCTCATCAAGGGATTTTATGCCTATTAATTTGGCCTCTCTTAAAAATGTCCTCTTTAGAGTTTCACGTGGTCTGCCTCTTTTTCTTCGGCCTGTTGTGTTCCACTTGATAGCTTGTTTTGGGATTCTCTGATCATTTCTTCTCGTCACGTGACCAGCATATGTCCATCTCCTTTTCCTGATCACCCATGAGACTGGTTGTTGTTCAGTCATCTGTCTTATCTCTGCATTGTTCTTGAATTCGTTCCACTTGATGCCGAGTATTTTCCTTAGGCATTTGTTCTCAAAAGAGTCTAATTTATTGTCTATTTAGTTGTTTTCCAGCTTTCGCATGTATAAATGAGGGTGGATATTACATTTGAATTGAATAATCTTAACTTGGTTTTTGTGCTTATAACTTTTGAATGCCATATGTTCTCAAGATTCTTTGAAGATCGGTGCTGCTTTTGCAATTCTAAAAAAAAATACATACATCTTATATATCATAGACAATTATTATTAACCCCATCACTAAAAGATTTCTTACAATTGATGCATATTTCAGTTGCCTTGTTTATTTTGTCAGTTGAACATCAATTTAGTTTTCTTTTCATTAAGATAGAGGTTTTGCTCTTCGCTGTTCTTACGGACTGACATAATTAGTTTTTTCCAATCATGTTATTGCTGTTGTTGAGATAGCGATATATTGAGAAGGTGAGGCCGCCCCGGAAGGATATGGATTTAAAAGATAGCAGATACTTTATATGAAGCAATCCCCAGTGTCTTATCATCAAGTCTTTTTGTCCCTTCACCACCGAAAGGAAAGCGAGGAAGATGACAAGACAAGATAAAACAAGACAGCGCAGAACAGGCCAGAATAATATTTAAAAAAAACAGGACGAGACAAGATAAGAGATGACACGACAAGACTGCGCAGGACAAGACTAAAGAAGACGAATTTATGACAAGACAGGAGGGGACCAGACAAGACAAGATAGCATATGATAGGACAAGACAAGACTAGATAGGATAGGACAATACAAGACAAGATAAGACTATATAGGATATGACAGGACAGGACAAGACAAGACACGACTAGATAGGATAGGACAGGACAGGACAAGACAAGACAAGATTATATAAGATAGGACAGGACAAGACAAGATAGCATATGATAGGACAGGACAAGACAAGACTAGATAGGATAAGACAAGACAAGATAAGACTATATAGGATAGGGCAGGACAAGACAAGACTAGATAGGATAGGACAAGACAAGATAAGACTATATAGGATAGGACAGGACAAGACAAGACTAGATAGGATAGGACAAGACAAGATAAGACTATATAGGATAGGACAGGACAAAACAAGACTAGATAGGATAGGACAAGACAAGATAAGACCATATATGATAGGACAGGACAAGACAAGACTAGATAGGATAGGACAAGACAAGATAAGACTATATAGGATAGGACAGGACAAGACAAGACTAGATAGGATAGGACAAGACAAGATAAGACCATATATGATAGGACAGGACAAGACAAGACTAGATAGGATAGGACAAGACAAGATAAGACTATATAGGATAGGACAGGACAAAACAAGACAAGCCTAAATAGGATAGGACAGGACAAAACGAGACTGGGAAAGACAAGAAAAGAAAAAAAAACAAGACAGAACAAGACAAGACTAGACAAGACAAGACAGAATTAGACAAGACATTATATGATTCATTCATTCATTCATTTGCATGTCCCTTGCGGAACTTTGCCTCCCTAACAGCTCTCCTGTAGGCCTCTCGGTTGTGAGCAAGATGGCCTGCTGCTGCTGCGTCCATCTGCAGATCGTCAACGATTTCTTGCAGCCATCTTCGTTTTGGTCTTCCTCTTTTCTTCTTCAAATTATGTATCCTTCCAAAATGGTCTTCTCTAAATTATCATGACGTTTAATGTGTCCAAAATATTTAAGTTTTCTCTCTTTAATTCACTTTACTAGCAAGCCTTCTTCAATATTAAGCTCTTGTAGTATAGATATATTTGTTCTTTTTTGTGTCCACGATATTTGGAGAACTCTTCTGTAGCATTTACATTCAAATGTATTTATGTGTTTCTCAGCTGTTTTGTTAAATGTCCAGGTCTCACAGGCATATGTTGCGATGGGAAAGATGCATGCCCTTAAAAATCTTATTTTTGTAGTTCTATCTGCTCCTCTCCACAGATTCTTTATTTGTTTTACTTTTTGAAGAGCAATAGATGTCCTCCTTTTAATTTCCCTCATTGTATCTCCATTATTAGTTAGTAGTGATCCAAGATATTCAAAACTCTCCACTTCTTCCAATTTTTCCTCATTGATACATATTTCAGCTGCCTTGTTTGTTTTGTCAGTTGTCATTAATTTAGTTTTCTTTGCATTAAGATAGAGATTCTGCTCTTCGCTGTTCTTACGGACTGACATAATTAGTGTTTCCATTCCTTTTTGTGTTGTGGACAGTAACACTGTGTCATCAGCATATCTAATCTCTGGTATTTCATAACCTCCAATTGTTATGGCATCGTAATATTCTTTGTCTACATCTTCTCTATGATTAAAAACCGTTTTTTGATGATTATTTCTTTTCCCGTGCCATAGTCTCATGTATTTTCCTTTCTGTTTTCTTTTTTTTTTCTTTCTCCTTTGAACTTTTCGGTGACTGAACCTTAGTTAATGCTCACAAGCAAAAAAAAAAAAAAAGTTAGCAGATGTTATTATAGCATTTAAACTATTATAGCATTTAAACTATTATAGCATTCAAACTGTTATAGTCTTAAAATTATTGAAACGTTTAAACTATTATAGCAAGTAAACTAATATAATATTTAATCTATTATAGCAATTAAACTACTATAGTATTTAAACTCTCTCTCTCTCTCTCTCTCTCTCTCTTTCTGAACCTTGAGTGCCCAGGGCACATGAGGCTTCCGCAAGGGTTTTCCACAAATACCTGTATTAGCCTTTTTTCCCTGCTCTTGCCCAGATGAGCCCTCTATTGCTCAACATCCTTTCTGTTGTTCTTCTCCATGTCTCTCTTGGTCTACCCTTACTTCTGTTCGCCCTGTAGTATTTAAACTAGTATAGCATTTAAATTATTATAGCATTTTAGCTGGCATCGCGTGTAAGCTATTTTAGCATTTAAACTACTTTAGCTTTTAAAGTATTAAAACATTTATTTGTTCTTCTTTCATTATCTCTCCGCTTCACCTTCCCCCCTCCCCTCCCCGACACCTTCTTCTCTAGCGGCTATCATGTTTCTATTGCCTTTCCCCTCAACCCTTTCTATCACTTGTTTTCCTCCTCTCTCTCTCTCTCTCCACCTCTGCTTTACGATTGGCTCTATCGGGTATCCTTTGTTGGTCCCCTTGGTCCTTCTACGACGCACACATCTCTACTGTTTACTTCTGGAGGAGGCCACATTCAGATAAGTTCTTCGTGTTTTTGTCTCGTTGTGTATGTAATCCTCGAAAAAGGCTCACGCCGAAATATCGGATGTTGTATGTTTTTCATGTATACATTCTCATACTTTCTATTAGTTTTTTTTTCTCACTTTACTCCCTCCCTCACTTTGTAAAACTGCACCATACATCTATCTACCTTTTTATTTTAACCAGTTTTACTGCAGTCGCCATCCCTTTTATCTTAAAACGTGTAAGACTACTTCAGCATGTAAACCATTACAACATTTAAACTGTTACAGCATTTAAAAATGGGTTATTTATGCTAAAGAAAATCTATTCCAGTTGGTGCGGGATCTGCTGGTTGTGTTGTGGCCAACAGGTTGTCGGAGGACAGTGACATCTCAGTGCTGCTGCTGGAAGCTGGTGGTGATGACCGCGGCGACCCGACAATCCGGACGCCCGGGCACGCGTCCCGCTTGAGGCACTCCAAGTTTGACTGGGAGTACTACACGGAGGAGCAGAAGCACGCTCTCTTTGGGTTTTATGGAAACGTAAATTGTTGTCTCCCCCTTTGTTCTCTTTTGTGTTGTTGTTCTCTCTCTCTCTCTCTCATTCTCTCTCTCATTCCCTCTCTCTCTTTCTCTCATTCTCTTTCTCTTTCTCTCATTCCCTCTCTCTCTCTCTCTCATTCTCTCTCTCTTTCTCTCTCTCATTCTCTCTCTTTCTCTCTCTCATTCTTTCTCTCTCATTCTCTCTCTTTCTTATTCTCTCTCTCATTCCTCTCTCTCTCTCATTCTCTCTCTCATTCTCTCTCTCTTTCTCTCTCTCTTTCTCTCTCTCATTCTCTCTCTCTCTCTCTCTCTCTCTCTCTCTCTCTCTTGTGAAACTGCAAGTAAGATGTTCTTTGTAGGAGATGTTGTGAAGATGTTGAAGTACAAGAGTAGTAGAGGGTGGGGAGTGGATTTACAGCGACTCTTTTTGTTTTTCAGACCCAGGGTCTCTGGGGGTGGGGGAGGGGGAGAATAGGGCAATGCTTCTTTAGAAGACTCCACCAACGCTGGGACCGCAGCGATCTTCGTCCCATCACCCATGCTGAGACTGGTCTATTGTTATCTTAGTAAACTCTCTTTATCTCCCTTTATTGTCGGCGTCCTGTCGTACTATTACTACTAATGCCGTGGGAGTGTTCCTCTGGAATTTTCCATCGTTTCTGACCTACTTTCAGTAATAATAAACTATACTAAATATGCCAGTAATAATAATAATAATAGTAATAAGAAGAAGAAGAAGAAGAATATTAATAATAATAATTATGATGCTAACCTAATTTACAAGGGAGTTAGGTGAGACAGGGTCTTGATCGGTTATGATTCACCAAAGACCCCAGGCACGGTTCTACGTCCTCGATCCATTTTGTTTTCTCCAGACAGCGAATGATGCTGTGTAGTCAAATAATTTGTCAGCCATTTTGTTTTAATCTTGTAAGTGTTGAGCCTGTAGTAATTTCATGACTATTTCATGACAGACAAAATATATAATACTAATTGTCTTCATTATGATTGTCAGACTACATTAACGTATATTACTCAACACTGAAGATGTGAGCGTCTGAATAGATAGCGACGCGGTTTTCTCTTACTGGTGGCAGCGGTTTATGTTTCTACTGCCGTAGCCATCCAGTAGAACTAGCTGTTAAAAATAAGTACTCGGCGAGCTCTGTTTAGGAAAACTACATCTGATTCTGCACGGCGGTGCGCACTGGATTGGACAAGACACACGGGGCTGCCAGCGAAAGAACGGAGAACAGAAATATGAGTTCACATGAGTTCCAGCGAATCACCAAGAAAAAAAAAACTTCTTTAAAAATTCTCTTGCAATCATTTTTATTCAGTCGTTCATTACATGCTGATCCGGACAGAGTAGACGATCATGTCTCTCCACCTTTTACGATTCATAGTGCTTCAAAATTAAAAAGGAGGACATCTATCGCTCTTCAGAAAGTAAAACAACTAAAGAATCTGTGGAGAGGAACAGACCACACCACAAAAATAAGATTTTTAAGGGCATGCATCTTTCCCATGGCAACATATGCCTGTGAGACCTGGACACTTAACAAAACAGCTGAGAAACACATAAATGCCTTTGAATGTAAATGCTACAGAAGATTTCTTCAAATATCATGGACACAGAAAAGAAGAAATATATCCATACTACAAGAACTTAAGGCTGGCTAGTAAAGAGGATTAAAGAGAAAAAACTTAAATATTTTGGACACATTAAACGTCATGATAATTTAGAGAAGACAGTCTTGGAAGGGTACATAATGGGAAAAAGAAAAAGAGGAAGACCAAGGCGAAGATGGCTGCAAGACATCGTTGATGATCTGCAAAAGGATGCATCAGCAGCAGGGCATCTTGCTCACAACCGAGAGGCCTTCAGGAGAGCTGTTAGGAAAGCAAAGTCCCGCAAGGGGCATGCACATGACTCTCTGACTTAATGTTTCTGATCAATTCCATTGCTTTCCTTTTTTTTTCCATGGCGCTTGGTCAGTCCACTAAAATATTGTTTTTCCCTTTGCCTCCATCTTCTTTTTCCTTTGAATTTTCCATTTAACACCAAGTTCTCTAACTTCTGTTTTCTCATGACATGTCCAAGTTTTCTAATTTCTATCTTCTCAAGACATGTCCAAGTTCTCTAATTTCTATCTTCTCATGACATGTCCAAGTTCTCTAATTGTCTTCTCATGACATGTCCAAGTTCTCTAATTTCTATCTTCTCATGACATGTCCAAGTTCTCTAATTTCTATCTTCTCATGACATGTCCAAGTTCTCTAATTTCTATCTTCTCATGACATGTCCAAGTTCTCTAATTTCTATCTTCTCATGACATGTCCAAGTTCTCTAACTTCTATCTTCCCACGACATGTCCAAGTTCTCTAATTTCTATCTTCTCATGACATGTCCAAGTTCTCTAATTTCTATCTTCTCATGACATGTCCAAGTTCTCTAATTGTCTTCTCATGACATGTCCAAGTTCTCTAATTTCTATCTTCTCATGACATGTCCAAGTTCTCTAACTTCTATCTTCCCACGACATGTCCAAGTTCTCTAATTTCTATCTTCTCATGACATGTCCAAGTTCTCTAATTTCTATCTTCTCATGACATGTCCAAGTTCTCTAATTGTCTTCTCATGACATGTCCAAGTTCTCTAATTTCTATCTTCTCATGACATGTCCAAGTTCTCTAATTTCTATCTTCTCATGACATGTCCAAGTTCTCTAATTCCTGTCTTCTCATGACAAGAAACTGCCCCGCCCATGTTTTAGTTCTAGTTCGTGTGGAGAAACTGCCCCGCCCATGTTTCAGTTCCCCCCCCCCCTTTCTCGACTCAGCCAATCAGCTTCAGGGGAAGGACAAAGCCCACGTGCCCTTCAAAATCCAGCAGATCTGCAGAAAGTGGCTGAAAGTGGGCGGGTTAAGAAACTCACCACCAGCTGCCGTAGACCCCTCCCTTGGGGTATTTTTTCTTCCTCTCCCCCCCCCCCCATCCGGGGGTGGAGTTTACCTCTGTAGACTGATTCAGCTGTCCTGCGTATAACGCAGTTATGACGCATCATAACATAAATGATTGGACAACAATTTAAGTCCTTTTTTAAAGGGTTGTTCGAAGTAATTTTTTTGCTTACTGACTGATAACTGTGAAGTAATTAAATTTGAAAGATCTCCCAAGAGGTTACTGCACATCTTTTACTGCTGAAAAATAATCTCATAATCATGAAATAACTTTCATAGAAACAGAGATGATCATATTCCTTCATTTCAATGCCTTTCTGTGTAATTCGTGCGTGTTGTAGGTGTATAGATATTCTTCTTCTTCTTCTTTTTCTTCTTCTACCCCACCTTCTTCTTCTTCTCCTCCTCCACTTTCTTCTTCTCCTCCTCCGCTTTCTTCTTCTTCTTCTCCAGTCTTACTGGGATTGCGAGCTGATGTCCTTTGCAGCCGATATGATGATGATGATGATGAGGCACAGCATCGAGTCAGCTTGGTAGCGGGTTATGGCAGCTAATTTTTTTTTCTGTACCTGACTGGAGCAAAACAAAACAAAACAGAACAAAACCGGAGGGTGAACAATACTTCTTAAGCAAACTCCACCCCCTATGGGCACTATGGCGATCCCTGACTCGTTAACTAGGCTAGACCTGTTTCTAGGAGTACCAGCTGAGAATTGGGGCAGGTTGGTCTTAACTGGCTGCGATTTACAGATCCTCGATTCTATTTACCTTCGAATGTCAAGTTCTAATAACTTCTATTTACCTTGGAATGTCAAGTTTCAATAACCTATATTTACCTTGGAATGTCAGGTTATAATAACTTCTATTTACCTTCGAATGTCAAGTTTTAGTAACTTTATTTACCTCCGAATGTCAAGTTCTAATAACTTCTATTTACCTTCGAATGTCAGGTTATAATAACATCTATTTACCTTCGAATGTCTAGTTCTAATATTTTCTATTTACCTTCGAATGTCAGGTTATAATAACTTCTATTTACCTTTGAATGTCAAGTTCTAATAACGTCTATTTACCTTCGAATGTCAAGTTCTAATGACTTCTATTTACCTTCGAATGTCAAGTTCTAATAACATCTATTTACCTCCGAATGTCAAGTTCTAATAACTTCTATTTACCTTCGAATGTCTATTTGCCTTTGAATGTCAAGTTCTAATAACTTCTATCTCATCTTGATCTGACGAAAGAGCTGTTGTTTCCTCATGTATGTTCGCCTTACGTGGCATAACTACTCATTCTTAGAGACCTTGGACTTTAGAAACGCAAGAAAGAAATAATAATATGATGTCAGTATGAAAATTGTAATATGAAAACGTAGATATGAAAGTCAATGAACAAAGAAAGAGGAAATTCTCAAAACTTGTTTCGTACAATTATATTTATAGAAAGCTTTCTGGCCCAGAGGAAAAGCCTTGGGCGGAACTTCCAACTTGAACAGCATGCTATACACTCGCGGTCATAGGCTGGACTTTGACCGATGGGCGGAGTCAGGGGCTGATGGGTGGAGCTACAAGGATGTCCTGCCTTTCTTTCTCAAATCTGAAGATATAGAAGATCCAGTCCTTGCTAAGTCTGGTAAGTTTCTGTGTTGGAGTTTTTCTTGGAACAATAACTTTCCGAATCAGCTTTTGTTGAATTTTGTTAGAACTAATATTAAGTTTCAAAGATATGGAAAGTAGAGGTAGGTCGAAGATGTGCCTCAGCTACTATCACAGCACA
Organism: Achatina immaculata; assembly: GCA_009760885.1. NCBI lineage: Eukaryota > Metazoa > Mollusca > Gastropoda > Stylommatophora > Achatinidae > Lissachatina > Lissachatina immaculata. The sequence continues at coordinate 12,747,165 of CM019711.1, forward strand.
TTTAGGATTGAGAAATGATGGAAGCGGGCACTGGATTCTAAGGGATAAGCCGGAGAGTATTCTACGTGTAGAAGGAAATGTGCAAGGAAAAGAAAAAGCGAGATGAAGACAGAGATGTAGATGGAGAGGCAACACACGAGAGTGAACAGGATACAGGCTGTATACTATGTCCGGTAGCATTTTCATGCCGCGGGAGAGTGAAGTGTTAGTGCATTCACATTTCTAGGCCACTACAAGCACTTGAGGTAGGGGTGTCACCACCTGTCCCCTCTGCCTTTGTTTTCCTTTAAGGAAACCCCCAGGTACTTGTTTGTCGGACGGTCCGAAAAAATTCTTCCAGAGTGCTCAACCGAACCAGGGACCTTCTGATCGGCAGGTGAGTGGGCTAACCACTACACCACTGTGGCACATTCTGTAGGCATATACGCTAAAAGAGCAATTGTTTCTTATAACTGAGGCACATAAAGAGAGTATTTTCCCCCTGACTAATAGGACCCCCTATATTCCTTGACTTCTACCATACCATTAAGACATATGCTGGATATGATGTTAGCATCTGATTCTGTGCTGTCAGCGCCACAACATGGACACTCACCAAATGCCACGACAGAAAGATGCGAGATGAAATGCTTAAGAAAAATGGTTAACATGACAAGAAGTGGGTCAAGTGTGCAAGGAAATTATCCGGCAAATGGTGGACACAATATCTTACAAGGCCTACATCGAAAATGAGAGGATTAAGTGGTTTTGGTGCATGAGACACGCATGAATCCAGAACAAGCAGCAGTACGTGCATACAACTTGAAAATATCTGGATATAGGGGCGTAATGTCCACAAAGGAAAAAAGGGTAGATAGATGGTGTGAAAGATACACAGAGGAAACAAAACATGACAGCTACCCAGGCCTCTCACCTTACTATAGACAGATGTCTGAAACTCCCTGTGATGCTAATGGCGTGAGCAGACAGATAAGAAGAAGATGCCATTATCCGTGTAATCCTTGACCTGACGGTATACTAGAAGATGATGTGGTCAGTTTGTAGCATTTGGCTGCCCTTTACTTGCCCAAGCTCCAAGAGAGGCCAAGTTCTCATTTTTCACCTGGCATGATTAGTGCTTCTTCTGTTTAGGCCGAAGTCAATCCTCTGGCCACGCTTGAGAGGCAAGTGCACTGACTACATCGCTACACATGCTATCATACACAGTTTTTAATCGAACCCGATTTGTGGCTCTAGTTAGCTAATGTAAGTGATTGTCTTAAGTTATTTCTATTACCATAACTTAGTTTCTTCAGGCAAACTTAGCCCGCACTTAAGACTGGTCGAAAATGGAGAGTAAGCAAGGAAGTGACCACAGCCAGAGCAGCTCTAGAACTGGAAGAAGTGTTAGGACACACCCAGACCAACAGAAGGGGATTTGGTCATGGTGAAATCAAATGGTGGTCAAAGGCCTCCTGTAAGGAAAGAAGGGATATGATCATCAGCGAAGTAAGAAACGCAGAGGTTGATAAGCGGACATGCAAGTATTAAACGTCACGATAATTTAGAGAAGATCATCTTTGAAGGATACATAATGGGGAGAAAGCAAGAGAGGAAGACCAAGGCAAAGATGGCTGCAAGACATCGTTGATGATCTTCGAATGGATGCACCAGCAGCAGGCCATCTTGCTCACAACCGAGAGGCCTGCAGGAGAACTGTTAGGGAGGCAAAGTTCCGCAAGGGACATGCAAATGACTGACTGATAAGCGGATCCAGGAGGCAGTCCAAGGGCACAGCTAGGCCAATGGGCACCATGGGAGGAAGTCCTGCAGAGATTACTGACATGGAATGACATCTGGAAAATGGCACCCTTAAGATTCAGCTTCATCGTCAGAGCCGCTTCTGACCTTCTGCCTAGAGGCTCCAACCTAACAAATGGGGTGTATCAGAAGACACAAAGTGCCCTCTCTGCAATGAAAGACAAACATTGGAGACTCCCCCCCCCCCCACTTCCCTTTTTGAGTGTCAGGAGTTTAAAAGAGCCCCGAAACACTTGTCTGAGAAGGGGGGGGGGGTACTTCCTCTGACGATCTGAAGGAGTTGTGTTGTTGTTCCGCTCCCTGTAGTAGAGAGTTTCCTGCATAGATTTCTCTTTGTTGTTGTTACTAAGTCAGTGGTTTTGTTGTTACTACTAAGCTTATTATTGCTGATGTTACTGGTGATTTTATCGTTGTTGTTGTTGATGCTATTACTGCTGCCAATGTCATTGTTGTTTTGCTGCTGATGTAATTGTTGCTTCTGTTACTGTTGCTATTGTTGCTGTTGCGATTGTTATTCTTGTTATTGATTTTGTTGATGATACTACTGCTGATGGTGTAATTATTGCTGTTGCTGCTATTGCTGATGTAATTATTGCTGTTGCTGATGTAATTATTGCTGTTGCTGATGTAATTATTGCTGTTGCTGCTATTGCTGATGTAATTATTGCTGTTGCTGATGTAATTATTGCTGTTGCTGCTATTGCTGATGTAATTATTGCTGTTGCTGATGTAATTATTGCTGTTGCTGCTATTGCTGATGTAATTATTGCTGTTGCTGGTGTAATTGCTGCTATTGCTGATGTAATTATTGCTGTTGCTGATGTAATTATTGCTCTTGCTGATGTTGCTGATGTAATTATTGCTGTTGCTGCTATTACTGATGTAATTATGGCTGTTGCTGATGTAATTGCTGCTATTGATGATGTAATTATTGCTGTTGCTGATGTAATTATTGCTGTTGCTGGTGTAATTTTTGCTGTTGCTGGTGTAATTTTTGCTGTTTCTGATGTTAATATTGCTGTTGCTGCTGTTGCTGGTGTAATTGCTACTACTGCTGATGTAATTGTTGCTGTTGCTAATGTAATCGTTGCTGTTGCAGATACAATTGTTGCTGTTGCTGATGTAGTTACTGCTACTGCTGATGTAGTTGTTTACTGCTTTGTTGAGTTGCTCTGAAATGTGCACACCTCTCCTCCAAAGAGTTCCACAGCAAGGGCGGAGCTATGAAGGTGACTGTGCCCAAAACACTGCCCCTGACTGACGTCCTGATTGAGGCTGGTCGAGAGCTAGGGCTCAGTGTCACAGATCCTAACGGAGCTGTCATGGAAGGTAAAGTTGTATAGCTGTAAAGTTGTAGAGCTGTAAAGTTGTATAGCTGTAAAGTTGTATAGCTGTAAAGTTGTATAGCTGTAAAGTTGTATAGCTGTAAAGTTGTAGAGCTGTAAAGTTGTATAGCTGTAAAGTTGTATAGCTGTAAAGTTGTAGAGCTGTAAAGTTGTAGAAATATAAAGTGCAGTGTTGTAAAGTTGTAGAGTTGTAAAGTTGTAGAGTTGTAAAGTTGTAGAGCTGTAAAGTTGTAGAGCTGTAAAGTTGTAGAGCTGTAAAGTTGTTCAACTTCGAAAACTTGCAGCCACAGCATTTTGACGTCAGTGGAATAAATAAAATGTAAACGGTTTCTGTGAGGTTGGGCCAGGAAAGATGGGGGGGGGGGTCCTGCTAAAGCATGGGCCCGGGGCTATTTAGCTGTCCGGCTGGTCGGAGTGGGAGCGATGATAGCTAGCTCCCGCATATGCACATAGTGACCGCCAAGAGGTGTTCAAGTCCTATGCCGGGGCGGCCCCGTCTGTTGGGGCCCCCTTAAGACTGATAAGACTACCACGGACCACCTGTCAACCGTGGGCGAACACAGACGACTCAGGCTTCAGCTGTACGCTTCATGAACTTTAAACTCCTGTCTACCACTTTCCAGTTTTTACTCGCTCTCGGTTCTTTTCTTTTGTTGGTATCGTTCCGTAATACAGCTCTCACTCACATCCGTCGTTAATGAAAAATACAGAAGTACGTTTGTGGTTGTGTCTGAGTGGCGAAGTGGTTAGTGCACTGGTCTCTCATGGTGAAGGTCGGGGATTCGAATCCGGCCGGGGACACCCCAGTCACCCAGCTGTAAAAATGGGTACCCGACTTCTTCTGGAGTTGGGGAAGGAAAGGCGGCCAGGCGTGATACTGACCATATCACCCTCTAGTGTGCTGACAGGTCAAGGAAAATATGGGCACTAACACCATATCCCTATGTGCCTCCAAGGCACGAGAGGATTACCTTTACTACTTTTACGTGTGTGGTTAGGATGCTTCCCTCATTATTCGTCCTGCTGTATTACTCTCTCTCTTCTGTCTCTCTCTGTCTCTCTCTCTGTCATCTCTATACAGAATATATTATTTTATAACCACTGACCTAAGGTATCGACCTCTCCGTTAGTATCTTGCTGCGTCTATCCTTCCATCCCTCTTTCTCTTTCACTGGTATTCATGGGCCCGGATTTAAGATTTAAACTAAACTATACGTTTATAAATCAACTTACCGTATCTTGCTTCCCCAATCACCTTACTCTTAATCTCCGCAACTAACTTGAACCCACATAAACTATACTACCACTTTCGTCAGTTTGAAAACTCTACCCTCTCAGTTCTTGAATGCGCGACTCTATCTCATTCCTGCATTGCCTTCTTTCTTTCTTTTTACTCATGTGAAATTCAGAGGAGATTTTTAAGGGCATGCATCTTTCCCATCGCAACATATGCCTGTGAGACCTGGACACTTAACAAAACAGCTGAGAAATATGCCTTTGAATGTAAATGCTACAGAAGAGTTCTTCAAATATCATGGACACAAAAAAGAACAAATATATCCATACTACAAGAACTTAATATTGAAGAAAGTTGGTTAGTAAGGAAGATTAAACATAGAGAACTTAAATATTATGGACATACTAAACGTTATGGAATTTAGAGAAGACCGTCTTGGAAGGGTATATAATAGGAAGAAGAAAGAGGGGAAGACAAGGTGAAAATGGCTGCAAGACATCGTTGATAATCTGTAAATGGATGCATCAGGAGCAGGACATCTTGCTTACAACCGAGAGGGCTACAGGAGAGCTGTTAGGGAGGCAAAGTTCCGCAAGGGACATGCGAATCACTGACTGTGTGACCAACTCTGACGTCACTCGCTTATGTTGGGTTTCCTCCGATCCCGTGGGGTTACAACAGTAAGAGAATGCCTGTGAATCGAACCCCAGATTCAAAGGATGGTCCGACTAGGCACTAGAGAACTAAGCACTATTAACTCGGCCACAAAGCACCCTGGAAGACAGAGGGTTTAAAAGTTACGTAGATATTATCTCCGATCTTTGAAAGTTTACCATTTTTCTTCTTCTTCTTCTTCTTCTTTCGAGGTTTCTGGACACATCAGACCCTGATCCCTGTCGATATAGCAAAGCTCACAGTCCTCTCCAGATCTTATCATGCTCTTCTCCTCTTCTTCAAGTGCTTTTCAAAATGAAGAGCTAAGTTCTGTTCTGACGCCCTGCCTGTCGAAGTTCGCCAGTTATCTCTGTAAGTTTTTCAGAAGTACTATCTGGTATCATTATAATAGATTTTGCGGTGGTGCATCGTGAAATAACAGGGTAATCTTTTGGTGACACAGACTTTGCTGTGTATATGACACTCGTTAGCTGGGCCGTGTCGACATAAGTTGTGCTGATTCACGTTTATGCTCGTGAATAACAGAGTCGACTTCCATCTTGCTCTTCGAGAGTTGAGGTTACTGGACTAGTTACACACATAATTCCAGCTCTCACTCTCACCTGCTGGATTAGTTACACACTGTTCCAGACATACTTCTCATCCAGGCTCTTCAAAACCTCACGTTGACGACAACTGGTACAGATACTCAAGTAAATCCTGGGTAACGGTGACTTGGAACATTTATTGATGGGATGATGATAATGTTGATGAAAATAACATTAAATTCGACTGCCGGCTGGTTATCCCTGCCATGTGACCAGTCCATTCATACGTACAACTAAAATGTTCATCTGCTCCACGAAGACATCACACAGCTGGACAAAACACGTCCACACAGTTACACGTTCAACCCAAGACTAAAACTCCACGGACTCAGCATTGCCCCTACAATTTCCTGTCACGGGTTTTGCAACCCACGTGACCTTCTCGAAGGATCTCAACAGGAGAAAATTGAAAAGGAAAAACCTATAATAATGCCCTTACTATCATTGTTACACGAATACTGCTATATCATTCATGAACGACTAATTAAGAGCTCCACAAAGATGGTCAACAAGCCAAGGACTAGCATCTCTTCTATAAGATACTGTACGCTGAAGAAGACACAGAAGAGGAAATAGGAGCAGCCATGGACGTGTATGCTGTGCGTGGTTGACGATCATTCTTATTAAAATATCCCGTGACGAATGAAGTGCTGTAAGAATTGAAACATTACCCCTTTACAGTGTGCAGCTCGCGTTGATCTCACCTTTGTGTGGGTGGATGGGACAGGAAATGATGAAAGTCAGTATAGTCAGCTTTCATCATCATCTAACTTCGTTGATATTATCACTAGAGAACAGGTTAGACTCACTGCCTGAGGAAATGAGAACAGGTTAGACTCACTGTCTGAGGAAAAGAGAACAGGTTAGACTCACTGTCTGAGGAAAAGAGAACATGTTAGATTCACTGTCTGAGGAAAAGAGAACAGGTTAGACTCACTGTCTGAGGAAAAGAGAACATGTTAGATTCACTGTCTGAGGAAAAGAGAACAGGTTAGACTCACTGTCTGAGGAAAAGAGAACATGTTAGATTCACTGTCTGAGGAAAAGAGAACAGGTTAGACTCACTGTCTGAGGAAAAGAGAACATGTTAGATTCACTGTCTGAGGAAAAGAGAACAGGTTAGACTCACTGTCTGAGGAAAAGAGAACAGGTTAGACTCACTGTCTGAGGAAAAGAGAACAGGTTAGACTCACTGTCTGAGGAAAAGAGAACATGTTAGACTCACTGTCTGAGGAAAAGAGAACATGTTAGATTCACTGTCTGAGGAAAAGAGAACATGTTAGACTCACTGTCTGAGGAAAAGAGAACATGTTAGATTCACTGTCTGAGGAAAAGAGAACAGGTTAGATTCACTGTCTGAGGAAAAGAGAACAGGTTAGACTCACTGTCTGAGGAAAAGAGAACAGGTTAGACTCACTGTCTGAGGAAAAGAGAACAGGTTAGACTCACTGTCTGAGGAAAAGAGAACAGGTTAGACTCACTGTCTGAGGAAAAGAGAACAGATTAGACTCACTGTCTGAGGAAAAGAGAACATGTTAGACTCACCGTCTGAGGAAAAGAGAACATGTTAGACTCACCGTCTGAGGAAAAGAGAACAGGTTAGACTCACTGTCTGAGGAAAAGAGAACAGGTTAGACTCACTGTCTGAGGAAAAGAGAACAGGTTAGACTCACTGTCTGAGGAAAAGAGAACATGTTAGACTCACTGTCTGAGGAAAAGAGAACAGGTTAGACTCACTGTCTGAGGAAAAGAGAACATGTTAGACTCACTGTCTGAGGAAAAGAGAACATGTTAGACTCACTGCCTGAGGACACTAGAACAGGTTAGACTCACTGCCTGAGGACACTAGAACAGGTTAGACTCACGGCCTGAGGACACTAGAACAGGTTAGACTCACGGCCTGAGGACACTAGAACAGATTAGACTCACGGCCTGAGGACACTAGAACAGGTTAGACTCACTGCCTGAGGACACTAGAACAGGTTAGACTCACGGCCTGAGGACACTAGAACAGATTAGACTCACGGCCTGAGGACACTAGAACAGGTTAGACTCACTGCCTGAGGACACTAGAACAGGTTAGACTCACGGCCTGAGGACACTAGAACAGATTAGACTCACTGCCTGAGGACACTAGAACAGGTTAGACTCACGGCCTGAGGACACTAGAACAGGTTCTCATTGCCTGAAGAACAAGACAACGAGAGCCTCAACTTCTTTTGTTTTAAGCATCTCGTCTTCGGGCAATAACTGTTCTTTTTAATCTCTTCAAAGAACTCATTTCAGTTCTTATAAATTCGACTTTTACAATAATTTATCTCTCTCTACAAAAAGTCGAGTGTGAAGCCATTTTGTCTCATAGACAAGGCTGAAGTAAAATCTACAAATCTATGTCACTTTGTGGTCTGGTCCTTAACTGGCTGTCTGGTTGGCAGTTGCCCTGAATGAGTTTCCACCTGTATTTTAATAGTCCCTTTAGAATTATATATAAAAAAATCCTACTTACAGCTGCCATGACACTTAACAGTAACCCTAATGTCACGCAGCAGAACAGAGTCGCATAGAATCCAAAATTAAACTGGTGACGTCATAGACGGTGTCACGTGAGTGCAAAAAACAAAATGGCGGGCTTAAGAGGAGAAAGGGTCTTACAGCTAGGGAGAGAGCGTGTTGAATTTCTGGTTGATTTGACGTCGGAAATGAGAAACCCAGGGACAGGAGAGAGTGGAAGGAAGTTGTTCAAGTAGGTGGAGCCTGAAGAGCAAGTCAATCAGAAGAACATTCGTTAACGTGTACAGAGTCCTGACCCTTTGTTTTCAAACACTAAACCTGTTTCCTGGTGTTCTGTAACGGGTCTTCTCCCTCTCCCAGGAAGACACAAAAGGCCGAACATCCCTGACGTAGAACCTGAAGCATTATACAGTGAGGCACCAAGAGAGTGAGGGTTCGAACCATTCCCGTTCTCATTTCGTTCGGCGACAACTGCTACCCAGTACATCAGGACCCGCCCCTTATTTCCTCAACTCTCACCAGAGGGGACCACCACACTTACAAGAGTAGCTGAATCAGACAGTCTGTCCATTTGCATGATGTCCCTTGTGGAACTTTGCCTCCCTAACAGCTCTCTCCTGTAGGCCTCTCGGTTGTAAGCAAGATGCCCTGCTGCTGATGCGTCCATTTACAGATTATCAACAATAGTAGAGTAGCTGTATGGCGTTGCTGAAAACCAGAAACAAGCTGCCTCATTTGTGAGAGAGAATAGCCTCGATATCTGAGAAAGCATTGAAGAAGTTCTCAAAGATAATATATAAATAAAGATGGCCCCATCGGGCCACAGGGGAGATAATGACAGAGACCCTTGACCTGTCGACACTCTGAAGAATAATATGGTCAGCATCGCACCTCCCAGTAGAACCAGGTGCCGATTTCTAGAGCTCTGTCACCAGGTAACTTCACCAGGCTTCACGTGAGAAGCTAGTGTACTAATCACTTCGCTACTCTAGCAACAAAGAGAATGATATACATAATAAAGCTAAACTGGATTAATATGGGCTTCAAAACATTCAGACAGTTATAGCTGCCAGTTTAGTACAATATTACCGAACGCCATCTTGTTTTAAATGCCAGTCGCCATTTCTTTGACTTCTCTGGGCAGGCATAGCACATGCGCAGTCAAATTCTTACAAAGGGATTCGCTGGAGCACGTCACGTGGTTACCTGTATCCTGTCTTGGCGCGCAAGAATCTGCACGTGCGCATTAACTCGCACGTGACAAAGGTAATTTCTTTAAAAAATAGTTCTACCTTCTATTTTTAAAATGGTAGAAAAAGATGAAAGCGATGTTCTATTTGGCAGTCAGCGACCCACTGTTGACTAGCTAGCGTCAAGGCTGGCGAACTATAGCTGACCAAGACCCTGTCCCATCTCTCAGTTGGTGCCCCCTGGCTAATGAGGCAAGGACCGCCATAGTCCCCGTGGTGGTGAAGTATGCTAAAGAAGCATTGCACGCCCCGTGCCTTTTAGCTCCACTCATAGACTGAAAAAAATAGTCGTCATTACCCACTTCAAGTCCGACACGGTGCTGTGCTTTAGTAGCTTCACAGTATCGGTTGCGAAGAACACCAGTTCGCAGTTCTAGTGAGAAAGAAGAAGAAGAAGAAGATGATGAAAAAGATAGGCGAAGCTTTATTCAGTAATAAAGTAGCTTTATGTATATTTATATATTTATTTTTGTACAGACATGCATTACACAAGAAAACTCCACACTTATAATTCGACATTTGACACTCCACACTTGTAATTCCACCTTTGATACTCCACACTTGTAATTCTACCTTTGATACTCCACACTTATAATTCCACCTTTGATACTCCACACTTGTAATTCCACCTTTGATACTCCACACTTGTAATTCTACCTTTGATACTCCACACTTATAATTCCACCTTTGATACTCCACACTTGTAATTCCACCTTTGATACTCCACACTTGTAATTCCACCTTTGATACTCCACACTTGTAATTCTACCTTTGATACTCCACACTTGTAATTCTACCTTTGATACTCCACACTTATAATTCCACCTTTGATACTCCACACTTGTAATTCCACCTTTGATACTCCACACTTGTAATTCCACCTGTATTTTAATAGTCCCTTTAGAATTATATATAAAAAATCCTACTTACAGCTGCCATGACACTTAACAGTAACCCTAATGTCACGCAGCAGAACAGAGTCGCATAGAATCCAAAATAACTGGTGACGTCATAGACGGTGTCACGTGAGTGCAAAAAACAAAATGGCGGGCTTAAGAGGAGAAAGGGTCTTACAGCTAGGAGAGAGCGTGTTGAATTTCTGGTTGATTTGACGTCGGAAATGAGAAACCCAGGGACAGGAGAGAGTGGAAGGAAGTTGTTCAAGTAGGTGGAGCCTGAAGAGCAAGTCAATCAGAAGAACATTCGTTAACGTGTACAGAGTCCTGACCCTTTGTTTTCAAACACTAAACCTGTTTCCTGGTGTTCTGTAACGGGTCTTCTCCCTCTCCCAGGAAGACACAAAGGCCGAACATCCCTGACGTAGAACCTGAAGCATTATACAGTGAGGCACCAAGAGAGTGAGGGTTCGAACCATTCCCGTTCTCATTTCGTTCGGCGACAACTGCTACCCAGTACATCAGGACCCGCCCCTTATTTCCTCAACTCTCACCAGAGGGGACCACCACACTTACAAGAGTAGCTGAATCAGACAGTCTGTCCATTTGCATGATGTCCCTTGTGGAACTTTGCCTCCCTAACAGCTCTCTCCTGTAGGCCTCTCGGTTGTAAGCAAGATGCCCTGCTGCTGATGCGTCCATTTACAGATTATCAACATAGTAGAGTAGCTGTATGGCGTTGCTGAAAACCAGAAACAAGCTGCCTCATTTGTGAGAGAGAATAGCCTCGATATCTGAGAAAGCATTGAAGAAGTTCTCAAAGATAATATATAAAATAAAGATGGCCCCATCGGGCCACAGGGGAGATAATGACAGAGACCCTTGACCTGTCGACACTCTGAAGAATAATATGGTCAGCATCGCACCTCCCAGTAGAACCAGGTGCCGATTTCTAGAGCTCTGTCACCAGGTAACTTCACCAGGCTTCACGTGAGAAGCTAGTGTACTAATCACTTCGCTACTCTAGCAACAAAGAGAATGATATACATAATAAAGCTAAACTGGATTAATATGGGCTTCAAAACATTCAGACAGTTATAGCTGCCAGTTTAGTACAATATTACCGAACGCCATCTTGTTTTAAATGCCAGTCGCCATTTCTTTGACTTCTCTGGGCAGGCATAGCACATGCGCAGTCAAATTCTTACAAAGGGATTCGCTGGAGCACGTCACGTGGTTACCTGTATCCTGTCTTGGCGCGCAAGAATCTGCACGTGCGCATTAACTCGCACGTGACAAAGGTAATTTCTTTAAAAAAGTTCTACCTTCTATTTTTAAAATGGTAGAAAAAGATGAAAGCGATGTTCTATTTGGCAGTCAGCGACCCACTGTTGACTAGCTAGCGTCAAGGCTGGCGAACTATAGCTGACCAAGACCCTGTCCCATCTCTCAGTTGGTGCCCCCTGGCTAATGAGGCAAGGACCGCCATAGTCCCCGTGGTGGTGAAGTATGCTAAAGAAGCATTGCACGCCCCGTGCCTTTTAGCTCCACTCATAGACTGAAAAAAATAGTCGTCATTACCCACTTCAAGTCCGACACGGTGCTGTGCTTTAGTAGCTTCACAGTATCGGTTGCGAAGAACACCAGTTCGCAGTTCTAGTGAGAAAGAAGAAGAAGAAGAAGATGATGAAAAAGATAGGCGAAGCTTTATTCAGTAATAAAGTAGCTTTATGTATATTTATATATTTATTTTTGTACAGACATGCATTACACAAGAAAACTCCACACTTATAATTCGACATTTGACACTCCACACTTGTAATTCCACCTTGATACTCCACACTTGTAATTCTACCTTTGATACTCCACACTTATAATTCCACCTTTGATACTCCACACTTGTAATTCCACCTGTATTTTAATAGTCCCTTCATAATTATATAAAAAAAAATATTCCTAACTTACGGTTGCCATGACACTTAACATTAACCCTAATGTTACGCAGCAGAACAGAGAATCTAAAAATAAGCTGGTGACGTCATAGACTGTGTCACGTGAGTGAAAAAACAGAATGGCGGGCCTAAGAGGAGAAAGGGCCTTACAGCTAGGGAGCGAGCGTGTTGAATTTCCAGTTGATTTAACGTCGGAACTCGGAAACTCAGAGACAGGAGAGAGTGGAAGGAAGTTGTACAAGTAGGTGGAGCCTGAAGAGCAAGTCAATCAGAAAAATATCCATTAACGTGTACAGAGTCGTGACCTTTTGTATTCAAACACTAAACCTGTTGTCTGGTGTTCTGTAATGGGTCTTCTCCCTCTCACAGGAAGACACCAAAGACGGACCACCCCTGACGTAGAACCTGAAGCATTATACAGTGAGGCACCAAGAGTGTGAGGGTTCGAACCATTCCCGTTCTCAGTTCGGTCGGCAACAACTGCTACCCAGTACATCAGGATCCACGCCTCTACGGGGCCCCCTTATTTCCTCAACTCTCACCAGAGGGGACCACCACACTTACAAGAGTAGCTGAATCAGTCAGTCAGTCATTTGCAGGATGTCCGTTGAGGAACTTTGCCTCCCTTAGCTGAATCAGTCAGTCAGTCATTTGCATGATGTCCCTTGAGGAACTTTGCCTCCCTAACAGCTCTCTCCTGTAGGCCTCTCGGTTGTAAGCAAGATGCCCCGCTCTTGATGCGTCCATTTGCAGATTATCAACAATAGCAGAGTAGCTGTATGGCGTTTCTGAAAACCAGAAACAAGCTGCCTCATTTGTGAGAGAGAATAGCCTCGATATCTGAGAAAGCAATTAAGAAGTTCTGAAAGATAATATATAAAATAAAGATGGCCTCATCAGGCCACAAAGGCACCTACTGGAGATAATGACAGATCATATTATTTCCCTTGACCTGTCGACACTCTGAAGAATAATATGATCAGCATCGCACCTCCCAGGAGAACCAGGTACCGATTTCCAGAGCTCTGTCACTAGGTAACTTCACCAGGCTTCACGTGAGACGCTAGTGCACTAATCACTTTGCTACTCTAGCAACAAAGAGAATGATATACATAATAAAGCTAAACTGGATTAATATGGGTTTCAAAACATTCAGACAGTTATAGCTGCCAGTTTAGTACAATATTACTGAACGCCATCTTGTTTTAAATGCCAGTCGCCATTTCTTTGACTTCTCTGGGCAGGCATAGCACATGCGCAGTCAAATTCTTACAAGGGGATTCGCTGGAGCACGTCACGTGGTTACCTGTATCCTGTCTTGGCGCGCAAGAATCTGCACGTGCGCATTAACTCGCACGTGACAAAGGTAATTTCTTTAAAAAATAGTTCTACCTTCTATTTTTAAAATGGTAGAAAAAGATGAAAGCGATGTTCTATTTGGCAGTCAGCGACCCACTGTTGACTAGCTAGCGTCAAGGCTGGCGAACTATAGCTGACCAAGACCCTGTCCCATCTCTCCGTTGGTGCCCCCTGGGTAATGAGGCAAGGACCGCCATAGTCCCCGTGGTGGTGGAGTATGCTAAAGAAGCATTGCACGCCCCGTGCCTTTTAGCTCCACTCATAGACTGAAAAAAATAGTCGTCGTTACCCACTTCCAGTCCGACACGGTGCTGTGCTTTAGTAGCTTCACAGTATCGGTTGCGAAGAACACCAGTTCGCAGTTCTAGTGAGAAAGAAGAAGAAGATGAAAAAGATAGGTGAAGCTTTATTCAGTAATAAAGTAGCTTTATGTATATTTATATATTTATTTTTGTACAGACATGCATTACACAAGAAAACTCCACATTATAATTCGACCTTTGATACTCCACACTTGTAATTCGACCTTTGATACTCCACACTTGTAATTCGATCTTTGATACTCCACACTTGTAATTCGACCTTTGATACTCCACACTTGTAATTCGACCTTTGATACTCACACTTGTAATTCGACCTTTGATACTCCACACTTGTAATTCGACCTTTGATACTCCACACTTGTAATTCGACCTTTGATACTCCACACTTGTAATTCTACCTTTGATACTCCTCACTTGTACTTCGATCTTTGATACTCCACACTTGTAATTCGACCTTTGAGCTGTGCTTCTCTTTATACTGTCCTGGATATCGTAACTTCCTGGTACCGATGAGAGAAGACCGAATGATGATCTATTTTCTTGGTACATTGTCCAGCGTCTCTCGCTAGAAGGGGTTCGCAAGAACTTCTTGTGATTGTCCTGAGATATAAAGTAAAGCCACGACATTCCACTGTCGTTGTGAGAAGCCACTGTCTTCACTTCACTGACATTATTATTGTTATTATTATTATTATTATTAGGAGGAGGAGGAGGAGAAAGAAGCAACAAAGAGTTCGGTCCTATTGTGTTCGAGCAAGAAGGAAAAGGAAGAGAAAGAGAAGAAGAAAAGAAGAAAGGAGGAGTAGGAGAGAAAGAAGAAGTGGAAGAAGAAGAAGAAGAAAGGAGGAATAGAGAGAAGAAGAGGAAGAAAGGAGGAGTAGGAGAGAAAGAAGAGGAAGAAAGGAGGAGGAGGAGAGAAAGAAGAGGAAGAAAGGAGGAGTAGGAGAGAAAGAAGAAGAAGAAAGGAGGAGTAGGAGAGAAAGAAGAAGAAGAAAGGAGGAGTAGGAGAGAAAGAAGACGAAGAAAGGAGGAGTAGGAGAGAAAGAAGAAGAAGAAGAAAGGAGGAGTAGGAGAGAAAGCAGAAGAAGAAAGGAGGAGTAGGAGAGAAAGAAGAAGAGGAATCGTGCATATCTTAGTATTTCTCTTCTTATCTCCTCTTATTTCAGACTTGTGCCATTCTCTCACTGTTTTTCTTTTCTGTCACGTCTGAAGTACTCTATCTACAAACTTTGCCCAGGTTAATCCTACTTTATCTACAAACTTTCCAAGTTAATCCTATTTTATATACAAACTTTCCAGGCTAATCCTACTTTATCTACAAACTTTCCAGGTTAATCCTACTTTATATACAAACTTTCCAAGTTAATCCTACTTTATCTACAAACTTTCCAAGTTAATCCTACTTTATATACAAACTTTCCAGGCTAATTCGACATTTGACACTCACACTTGTAATTCTACCTTTGACACTCCACACTTATAATTCGACATTTGACACTCCACACTTGTAATTCTACCTTTGATACTCCACACTTATAATTCGACATTTGACACTCCACACTTGTAATTCCACCTTTGATACTCCACACTTATAATTCGACATTTGACACTCCACACTTGTAATTCTACCTTTGATACTCCACACTTATAATTCGACATTTGACACTCCACACTTGTAATTCCACCTTTGATACTCCACACTTATAATTCGACATTTGACACTCCACACTTGTAATTCCACCTTTGATACTCCACACTTCGATCTTTGATACTCCACACTTGTAATTCGACCTTTGAGCTGTGCTTCTCTTTATACTGTCCTGGATGTCGTAACTTCCTGGTACCGATGAGAGAAGACCGAATGATGATCTATTTTCTTGGTACATTGTCCAGCGTCTCTCGCTAGAAGGAGTTCGCAAGAACTTCTTGTGATTGTCCTGAGATATGAAGTAAAGCCACGACATTCCACTGTCGTTGTGAGAAGCCACTGTCTTCACTTCACTGACATTATTATTGTTATCATTATTATTATTATTAGGAGGAGGAGGAGGAGAAAGAAGCAACAAAGAGTTCGGTCCTATTGTGTTCGAGCAAGAAGAAAAAGGAAGAGAAAGAGAAGAAGAAAAAGAAGAAGAAAGGAGGAGTAGGAGAGAAAGAAAAAGAAGAAGCAGTGGAAGAAGAAGAAGAAGAAGAAGAAAGGAGGAGTAGGAGAGAAAGAAGAGGAAGAAAGGAGGAGTAAGAGAGAAAGAAGAGGAAGAAAGGAGGAGTAAGAGAGAAAGAAGAGGAAGAAAGGAGGAGTAGGAGAGAAAGAAGAGGAAGAAAGGAGGAGTAAGAGAGAAAGAAGAGGAAGAAAGGAGGAGGAGGAGAGAAAGAAGAAGAAGAAAGGAGGAGTAGGAGAGAAAGAAGAAGAAGAAAGGAGGAGTAGGAGAGAAAGAAGAAGAAGAAAGGAGGAGTAGGAGAGAAAGAAGAAGAAGAAAGGAGGAGTAGGAGAGAAAGAAGAAGAAGAAGAAAGGAGGAGTATGAGAGAAAGCAGAAGAAGAAAGGAGGAGTAGGAGAGAAAGAAGAAGAAGAAGAGGAATCGTGCATATCTTAGTATTTCTCTTCTTTACCTCCTCTTATTTCAGACTTGTACCATTCTCTCACTGTTTTTCTTTTCTGTCACGTCTGAAGTACTCTATCTACAAACTTTGCCCAGGTTAATCCTACTTTATCTACAAACTTTCCAAGTTAATCCTATTTTATATACAAACTTTCCAGGCTAATCCTACTTTATCTACAAACTTTCCAAGTTAATCCTACTTTATATACAAACTTTCCAAGTTAATCCTACTTTATATACAAACTTTCCAGGTTAATCCTACTTTATATACAAACTTTCCAGGCTAATCCTACATCCTCTGATCTTCTCCTGGCACTCGCCCATGGCGATACCTCGCTGCTTCCAACTTTCTAAAGTTTCCCCCGTTTGCTGAAGTTATGCTCCAGAACGAACTTACCCATCCTTGTCCATCTCTCAGATTCTGTTTGAAGGCAAGAGAGCGGTCGGCGTGGAGATGGTGTACAACGGAAAGAAGGAAAAGGTGGCAGCAAAAAGGGAGCTTATCCTCTCAGCCGGGTCTGTTGGCTCGCCGCAGATACTCATGCTTAGCGGGGTCGGGCCTAAGGAGCATTTGAAGGAGCTGAACGTAAGTAGAAGCTAGTTAGACTGGTCTAATCTCTGTCATGTGCTTGTGACGTCACGACGCGGCTAGAAGCAGCGGTTCTCAAACTTTCTCTATTATGGCGTGCATAAAGATGCCAATATTTAAAAAAAACAACGTGTGCTTAATTAGACTTGTCTAATACAACAGATTAAAAATTTACTTTTGATGTAGTTATATTCTTATTTATTTATGGATTTTTAACCCTAAAAATGTGTTAATTCTAATATTTCCTATATTTCCTATTTGTTTTTATTTGAAGCTCTTTTTAAAAAAAAATTATATCATTAACGCTCTTCATCAGAAAAATCCGCGGCACACTAACGGACCCTGTTTGTTAACTTATGCTTGGCAGCGTCATATGCGTTAAAGATCATGTCCAGGGTTCAGAGTTTGGGTTAAAAATTTACTTTCAGAAGGACTTCCTGGTAGGCGGTTGATAACTTTAAACGAGGCTTGTTATTATTATTATTAGGAGGAGGAGGAGGAAGAGGAGGAGGAGGAGGAAGAGGAGGAGGAGGAAGAGGAGGAGGAGGAAGAGGAGGAGGAGGAAGAGGAGGAGGAGGAAGAGGAGGAGGAGGAAGAGGAGGAGGAGGAGGAGGAAGAGGAGGAGGAGGAAGAGGAGGAGGAGGAGGAGGAAGAGGAGGAGGAGGAGGAAGAGGAGGAGGAGAGAAAGAAGAAGAAGAAGAAAGGAGGAGTAGGAGAGAAAGAAGAAGAAGCAGAAAGGAGGAGTAGGAGAGAAAGAAGAAGAAGAAAGGAGTATGAGAGAAAGAAGAAGAAGAAGAAGAAAGGAGGAGTAGGAGAGAAAGAAGAAGAGGAAGAAGAAAGGAGGAGTAGGAGAGAAAGAAGAAGAAGAAAGGAGGAGTAGGAGAGAAAGAAAAAGCAGAAGAAGAAGAAAGGAGGAGTAGGAGAGAAAGAAGAAGAAGAAGAAGAAAGGAGGAGGGAGAGAAAGAAAAAGCAGAAGAAGAAGAAAGGAGGAGTAGGAGAGAAAGAAGAAGAAGAAAGGAGGAGTTGAAGAGAAAGAAGAAGAAGAAGAAGAAGAAAGGAGGAGTAGGGTTGAAAAAGAGATCATTAGTTCATATTTTCGCTTATGTCGGAAATCATTAGTTCATCTTTGGTGTAACTTACATTAAAGATCTTTAGTTTATCTTCTTCTTTAAAATTTGTTTTACAGATCTTTATTTGTTTTCCTTACTTTATGATATGGATCAATAATTTAATCTGTTTTGTTTATTTTAAAGTTTTATAGTTTGTCATTTTAGGTTATTTTAAAGATCTTTAGTTTGTCCTGGTCATACATGGTAAAAATATCTTTAGTTTTCCTGTAATAGCACATGTTAAAGATCTTTAGTTCACACTTGTAATTTATGCTAAAGATCTTTAGTTTGTCCTGGTCATACATGGTAAAAAGATCTTTAGTTTTCCTGTAATAACATATGTTAAAGATCTTTAGTTCACACTTGTAATATATGTTAAAGTTCTTCAGTTCACACTTGTATCGGATGTTAAAGATCTTTAGTTCCTCCCTGTAATATATGCTCTCCCTCCCTCCCTCTCTCTCTCTCTCTCTCTCTCTCTCTCTCTCTCCATGGTCCATGCCAGTCAGGAGTTGGTCGTCATTGATCTTCACAACCATCTGTCCTTTGCTCTTTCTATAAGACGTGTTGGACCGTGCTATGGGCCACTCTTTTAGTCCGTCAAGTTTCTTGTTTCTTTGTCCTCTTCTGTCCCTTTTTCCTTCCAGTTTTCCTGTTGTCATTAAGTGTTCCAGTTTCATCATCATCATCATCATCATCATCATCATCGCCTTTCACTCCTTTGAGAGCATAGGCCAACGATAAAGACTCTCCAGTCATCCCTGTTCTTTGAATTATTCTCTGCTTCCTTCCATGTGTACCCCTTATCTCTGAGCACTGTCATAATCTCTCTTCTCCAAGTAAGTCTAGGTCTTCCTAATTTTCTGTTTCCTTGAGGATTCCATGTCAGCGCCTGTCTTGCTATGCTGGTGTCGGTTTTCCCCAGTGTGTGGCCAATCCACCTCCATTTCCTAGACATGGTTTGTAGGTTCATAGGTTCCTGTCCTGCCCTTTCCCAGACCTCCACGTTCCTGATCTTGTCCTGCCTTTTAATGTTTAAAATCCTCCTCAAGCAGTAGCTCATGAATGTTTGTATCCTCGTTGTATTGTCTTGGCCATAACCCATGTCTCTGAACCATATAGCAGGACAGTCTTTACGTTTGTATTGAAAAGCCTAAGTTTGGGTCTTGTTTTGATGTTCTTAGATGACCATATTTTGTTAAGTTGGATAAATGCTGTTCCAGTTTGCGTCATCTTAAAGCATGTCCTACAAATCTGGCCTGTCGTATTCTGAATGTTGCCATAATTTCTCTTTCCCCGGAGCCTCATTAAGTGCCTCTTTATCTGTTCTCTTGGCTGTCCATGGCATTCTCATCACTTTTTCTTATGAACCACATCTCTGCCGTTTCCATTAGGTTTTGTAATATATGCTAAAGATCGTTATTTTAACGTATATTAAAGCGCTACAAACTACAATCCTATAACGCTACAAACTACAATCCTATAGCGCTACAAACTACAATCCTATAACGCTACAAAATACAATCCTATAACGCTACAAACTACAATCCTATAACGCTACAAAATACAATCCTATAAGGCTACAAACTACAATCCTATAACGCTACAAACTACAATCCTATAACGCTACAAAATACAATCCTATAACGCTACAAACTACAATCCTATAGCGCTACAAACTACAATCCTATAACGCTACAAAATACAATTCTATAACGCTACAAACTACAATCCTATAACGCTACAAACTACAATCCTATAGCGCTACAAACTACAATCCTATAACGCAAGTTCCAATCAAGACTTACTCTATAAATCTCTCAGATTTCTTTGGTCGCTGATCTTCCAGTCGGCTTGAACCTCCAAGACCACCTGTACTTTGAATATCCTATAGGAATAAACCAGACCATGACGGCGACAAGTGAACTTAAGGAGTCACTGTGGACGAAGATCCAGCTCAATCTTCTCGGAACAGGTATTTTGTTGGGAAAATATTGAGAAGCCTTGGAAACTTGTTTTGTCTCTATCTTTCTCTCTCCTCTCTCTCCCTCTCTCCTCCCTCTCTCTCTTTCTCTCTCTCTCTGAACCTTAAGTACCCAGGGCACATGTAGCTTCCGCAAGGGTTTTCTACAAACGCCTGTCCTTTGCCTTTTTTCCCGCTCTTGCCCAGGTGAGCCCTCTATTGCTCAAGATCCTTTCTGTTGTTCTTCTCCGTGTCTCTTTTGGCCTACCCTTACTTCTGTTCCCCTGTGGTGCCCATCTTAGTGCTATTTTCGAGATCTAACCATACAAAACTGTGCTCTGCTACTTCATTGTACGAAAGCCTTGTTGTTTCCTATTTATAAAAAAAAAATTGTTCCTGTAACCACAGCCTGAAACTAAACTTCATGTAAAAAGTATTCGTTTGTTTGTTTGTTTGTTTGTTTGTTGTTGTTGTCCAGTATACACTAGACGTAGCATGAGACTGTGTGTATGTTTGTGTCTAAAAAAGCTGATACCTGCTGAGAGACTGAATCTAAGCAACGGAATTTCTATGTCATGACCTCGTTTCTTTCAGGGTGTCATGATCTTTGTTTCGACTGGACAGGTACTAATGACTTCGCTTTCAAACACCTTTTTTTAGGGGTGCGATATAGTGCAGTCCATTGGTACGCTGTTCTCTCGTGGCTAGACGGCTGCTCGCCCTACTAGAGTCCATGGTTCGAATTCCAAGTAATTCTCTTGTGATGATGTTTCTTTCTGTCATGTTTAAAAGTGCTTTGACTACGATTTATTTTCGAGGTCTAATCCTACAAAGTTGTGTTTTGTTACCCTTTTATGGCAGTCCATTTCGTCACATGTGACAATCTTTGGTCATTAATTTGCATAAATATCCAGGTATTCTGAGCTCGAGTAACTATGTTGAAGTCCTGATGTTTGACAATACGGGCAAGGAGAGCCAGAGATTGAAGTGGCCAGATCTCCAGATCATGTTTCACGAAACACCAAACACAGCCGAGGGCTTCAAGCCCTTTGGGTACACTGAGCAAGTAAGTGAGGGGGCATCTGTGGTAGATGGAACAGCCAGAATAATGTTTTTAGAACTGAACAGGCTTAAACCCAGGGGCCCAGAAGGGCAGGGGGGCCCGGCGTCAAGGAACAATAACTCCAAAAATACAGATTATTGTTTCATATGACAATCATTTATAACTCTTATTGCTACACTATCAAATTGATTAATTTATTAGGTATCTCAAACTCTTTCATAATGTTTGATAAGATTTTCCTATCTATGCTGTCATAAGCTGCTCCTATCTATGCTGTCATAAGCTGGTCCTATCTTGCTGTCATAAGCTGGTCCTGTCTATGCTGTCATAAGCTTTCTTGAAGTCAATCTACTTCCTTTCCATATTCCCAGTACTTTTCTGCTCTTTGACGTAGATAAAATATTTGGTCTAGAGTTTTTTTTAATCTATTCTCTCTAAAACCTGCTTGATAGTCTCCAAGCATGTTAGAGAATGTGTGCTTTTAACACTTTGTTGACCACAGTTATTTACCCTGAAAAACCCCCAGTTCCCAGCCATTTTTCTGAAAAATGAACTTTTTTGAGTGAACTTAGAAAAACATGCATATCTCTACTCACCCTTTAGGGAATGTAATCCAACTTGGTAGACAGACTCCCAAGACCCTCTAGTACTTCTTGAGGGTGTGATATCTTGTGAAACAACTATCTGAATGCAGTGGAACTTGACAACTTTGACAAAAAAAAATTTGTTTCACTCTTTTTCTCATTGACCAAGCACACTCTGCACTTCCTAGATGATGCTTTTTTAGTGCCTTCATCCTCAGGATTCACCAGAACATGATTATTTACTATTCCAGACAATCACTGTTGTGCATTGTTGATATCATGCGAACAAATCTTTCGTCTTTCCTTCATCAGTCGAAAGCTGCTGCTTCGGTTTATACAACTCTTGAAATTTAGGCAAAAAATAATCCAGCAGAGGTTTTATTTTGCTAATTCTACTTGCTTCTGGAAATGTTTGAGAGTTGTCAGAGAAATGCAGAAGTGTCAGAAGATGCTCAAATTTAGCTCTGCTCATTGTTTTTGAAAATATTGGTGTTTCCAGAAGAGGGTCTGTTTTCCAGTAATATTTTCCAGTGTGTCTCCTAGTCTGGTCCATCAAAATGATCAATCCAAAGAATTTGTTAATGTCTGAATGTGTTATATTTTCAGACAAAAAGGCAGTAGTTTGTTCATATGTTGTGTCTGTGCACAGTATAAATTTTCATGATGAGGTAACAGTTTTTAAAAAATCATTGCCAAACACTGTACTGAAAATTTCCTCCATGCTGTCTTGTTTGTTTACATTCACTGAAACACCAGAATTTCCTATAATTTTTCAAGAACTGGTGTAGAATCAATGTTACTCCACACACCTATATCACTGCTAACTATATCACACAAAAAATGTGAAATACTTACTGTTGAAGAATCATATCCTGACTTCGAATCACAATCACACTATCTCTGGAATTTTCACTTCTGACACAGCAACACTGTGCCTAGTTATCATATTTTTAATCAGATCGCCGTCACAGAAATCACTTTGAAACACATCAATTTCATTACTAGAATCATTAAACAGTGGTTTTTATTCATTACTAGGGTAGTCTAACAAAAGATTCTGGGCATAATTCATTGTACTGTCGCAGTAACATCGAGTGTAACGTGCTCCGCCATTTGCACAAAATGTCGACTTGGCGAGATCTCGTAAACACCTGTTTCCGACAGCTAAACCCGCGAGATTTCTATTTTTTTTTTAAGTTACAAAGATTAAAAACAATATTTTATTATATTAACTTTGCAGTAAAAATACAAACAACCAAAAATTACTTTAAATAACACGCTAGAAACAGTTTAAATAAGACGACCATCGAATACGGCAAATCCGCCTTTCGGTCAACAACGCACGGAAACC
The DNA here is from genome assembly GCA_009760885.1 of Achatina immaculata. Lineage (NCBI taxonomy): Eukaryota > Metazoa > Mollusca > Gastropoda > Stylommatophora > Achatinidae > Lissachatina > Lissachatina immaculata. The sequence continues at coordinate 12,770,359 of CM019711.1, forward strand.
AGAAATACGGATTTTCCCGTATTTGGTCAACAAGATTTTCCTATCTATGCTGTCATAAGCTGCTCCTATCTATGCTGTCATAAGCCGGTCCTATCTTGCTGTCATAAGCTGGTCCTGTCTATGCTGTCATAAGCTTTCTTGAAGTCAATCTACTTCCTTTCCATATTCCCAGTACTTTTCTGCTCTTTGACGTAGATAAAATATTTGGTCTAGAGTTTTTTTTAATCTATTCTCTCTAAAACCTGCTTGATAGTCTCCAAGCATGTTAGAGAATGTGTGGTTTTAATATATTTAAAAGTATAATAGATAGTATTTTGTAGCCTATTTGTAGTAAGGATATTATACAAAAGACAGTATCGTATCAGTTTGTGTCTGGCCTGTGCAACAAATAAAGTCATATAGTAAGAGGGGAATCAAGCCATGCATCAGATGATGGACAGTATAGTAGCAGGGACAGAGGCCGTTACTAAGTTTAGCATAGGGGTCTATGGGGGATAGAGGCCGTTACTAAGTCTAGCATAGGGGTCTATGGGGGACAGAGGCCGTTACTAAGCTTAGCATAGGGGTCTATGGGGGTGGAGGCTGGGTAATCAGTAAATCACTGAACGCATCTTTTCCCATGCTAGGTCCTGCAAGATCTGGGCCATAGGACGTCCCACAAGGACCTGTTTTCCTGCGAGCCATCGCTTCTGCGGCCATCGAGTCGTGGGACCATCAAACTGCGGTCACGTGATCCCTTTGATTATCCACTCATTGACCCCCATTATCTGGAGAAAGAAGAGGATGTGGATGTGCTACTTCGAGGTAGTGTTGGATGTGTTGGTGATGTTCGTCACCTTTTGTGGTAGTTCATAATGGTTCAGAGTGGCGGACAATGAGATGAGTACATATAAATGAAGAACATACAACAGTCCAATCTTTCGGCAAAAGACTTTTTCAAAGATCAAGTACAAATTCGGCAGAACATATAAAAGCAATAAGAAAATAGATGAAAAACATAAACACTTAGCGTTTTAAAAAATGTGTATCCTCTTTAAAAGAAATATAGGCACAAAATGAGCTCAGATAAATGTAGGTGAATACAAAGTGAAAGCAGGCGACCGCTTGAGAAATGAGATAAAAGGGCAATGGCGAATGGTACCACATGGTTAAACAACATGTTTTTTTTAAGCTGTGATTTATTCTAATAAAATGTACATTCAGGAAAATGAATAAAAAGTTCTTATATCCGACATATAGCACGAGACCTGAAGATGAACCATCAAATGTTGTGTATAACCATCAAATGTTGTGTATAACCATCAAATGTTGTGTATAACCATCAAATGTTGTGTATAACCATCAAATGTTGTGTATACCCTACACACCTCTGTGGCGTAGAAGCGCTGTCACTGAATGCAAAAATGTAAAATAAAATAAAATCTATAGCATTCTCTAGCTTTCTGTTATAGGACATCAACTCTAGCAGTATTCTGTGGGGCATCACCTCTAGTGTTCTGTTATGGGACATCAAATCTAGTAGCATTCTCTAGCTTTCTGTTATAGGGCATCAGCTCTAGTAGTATTCTATGGGGCATCAGCTCTAGTAGTATTCTATGGGGCATCAACTCTAGTGTTCTGTTATGGGACATAAACTCTAGTAGCATTCTCTAGCTTTCTGTTCTGGGACATCAACTTTAGTAGTATTCTCTTGTTTTTTGTTATGGGTCATCAACTTTAGTACTATTCTATGGGACATCAACTCTAGTAGTATTCTTTAGCTTTCTGCTATAGGACATAAACTCTAGTTTTCTGTTATAGGACATCAACTCTAGTAGTATTCTATTGGGCATCAACTCTAGTGTTCTGTTATGTGGCATCAACTCTAGCGTTCTGCTACTGGGCATCAAAACTAATAGTACTTTATGGGACATCAGCTCTGGTATTCTTGCTACTGAGTATCTAGTGTAGCCTTCTGACTATACGGCATCAGTTCCAGCGCTCCGTTAAGAAGCATCACATATCTTCATCTCAACAGGTGTGATCTACTGCAAGCGGTTCATGAACTCCCCGGCGCTGAAGAAGCTTGGGGCCGTCCCTGGGGACAAGCCAGGCAAGCTGTGCCAGGAACACACATACGACACGGACGACTACTGGAGGTGCATGATCAGACACAAGATACACACCATCTATCACCCCTCAGGGACATGCAAAATGGGAAGAGCAGGGGACGCTACTGCTGTTGTTGACCCGAGATTAAGGTATGGGAAGATAAGGTTTACTTCATCGATTTAAAAAAAAAATTATTATTAAACTTTGAGTATCTTGTCTAAATAATCAACATTTTATAAGCATCTTGCATAAACAGCCCACTTTACTATACGAGCGGTGATTGATAAGTTCTCGGCATTAGGTACAACAGATTATTTGTGGACAACTTTTTGGGGTTATTTCTCAACATAGTCCCCTTGCAAGTTTATGCACTTAGTCCAGCGATCCTGGAGAATACGGATCCATTCTTTGTAAAAGTCAGCATCTTGTGTCAGTAGAACGTGGTTTACAGCATGAATGACGTCATTATCTGAAGCAAATTTGCGACCACTAAGCTCTTTTTTTTTAGTTTAGTAAACATGTAATAGTCCGAAGGGGCCAAATCTGGGGAATAAGGAGGATGTTCAAGAAGCTGGAAGCTGTATTCATGAATGGCAGCCATTGCCATCGCCGACTTGTGAACTGGAGCAATGTCTTAATGAAAGATGACTCCTCTCGTCAATTTCCCTCCACGCTTTTCCTTCAATTTGACCCGCAGTTGCTTCACAAGATTAGCGTAATAGGCCCCGGTGACCGTTCTGCCATTTTGATGATAGTCTACCAATAGCACACCTTCTGAATCCCAAAAGATGGAAGCCATCACTTTGCCTGCAGACAGAACCACCCTTGCTTTCTTTGGAGGTGGGGATCCATGATGTTTTCATTGCTTTGAATGTTCTTTGGTTTCTGGTTGAAAATGATGAACCCAAGTCTCATCCATAGTCACAAATTACTGAAGAAACTTTTCAGGATCTGCAGAAAAATGTCAAAGATTGTCTCTTGACATGTCGAGACGCGGTCGTTTGTGATCAGCTACAAGAAGTTTCGGGACGCATCGACCTTGTCATTTGAAGATCATTGTGAATAATGGCATGAGCACGTTCCTGGTAGATGTCCAACTCAGTAGCAATGTACCGCTCAGTTAGTCGTCGATCCTCCATTATCATGTCACGGATTCTGCAGGTGGTTTCATCGGTGGTTACCGTTCTTGGTCTTCCTGGACGGGGATCATCTTCCAGACGCTCCCTTCCATGTTTGAATTGAGCTGCCCATTTCTTCACTGTGCTGTAAGAAGGGGCACTCTCCCCTAGGGCCCTCATCATATCCTCATGGATCTCCTTCGATGATAAGTCCTTGATGCAGAGGTAGCGAATGACTGCTCAATGAGAAATGTTATCCATTTTCTCAATTTCTGCCTTCCCTTACCACTTTAGTAGCCTTTAAAAAAAATTGGTTTCAGTTAATTTCTTGAAACTTGGTGTTTAATCTCACATTAACCTGATCTACAAATGCACCTAATATCAGCTGTGTGTTTCAAGTATTTGTACCTTATGCCGAGAACTTATCAATCACCCCTCGTAAATATCTTGCATTAAGAGTCAACTTTACTATAAATATCTTGCATAAACAGTCAATTTCACTATACATATCTTGTATAAACAGGCAACTCTTCTATAAGTAGCAACTTTTCTATAAGAAGCTTGCATAGATAATCAACTTTTCTATAAGCAGCAACTTTTCTATAAATAACTTGCACAGACAACCAACCTTTCTATAAGTATCTTGCATAAACAATAAACTTTATCTGTAAGCATTTTGCATAAGCTTTCTATAAGTATCTTTGCAATAAAACTAACTGTCAGATCAGTATCTTGCCTTAACAATCAACTTTTCCATGAGCATCTTGCATAAACAATGACCTTTTAAATTAGTATCTTGCATAAACCATCACTTTTAGTGATCATCGTGCATTAAAAAAAACAAACTTTTCAATAATTATCTTACATAAACAACCAACTTTTAAACAAGTATCTTGCATAAACAATTCAGTTTTTAAAAAAAAATATATTGCATAAATAATTAACTTTTCTATAAGCATCTTGCGTAAGCATTCAACTTTTCTATAATGATCTTCTATAAACAATCAACTTTTATATAAGTATATTGCCTAGAGAATTATCTTTTCCATAAACATCTTCCATAAACAATCAACTTTTCTATAATTCCAAAGATAATAAGTGGAATAATATAAAATGTTGACATAGTTTGGCGGTGATTATTGTACTAATAACCACTTTTGATTCTGTTACAGCAGAAGTAGCGCCTGCAATATTCAAAGTGGCTGTAACATTCTCAGTGGCTGTAGCATTCACAGTGGCTGTAACATTCACAGTGGCTGTAATATTCACAGTGGCTGTAGCATTCACAGTGGCTGTAATATTCACAGTGGCTGTAGCATTCACAGTGGCTGTAACATTCAGAGTGGCTGTAACATTCAGAGTGGCTGTAATATTCAAAGTGGCTGTAACATTCAGAGTGGCTGTAATATTCAAAGTGGCTGTAATATTCAAAGTGGCTGTAATATTCACAGTGGCTGTAATATTCAAAGTGGCTGTAATATTCAAAGTGGCTGTAATATTCAAAGTGGCTGTAACATTCACAGTGTCTGTAACATTCACAGTGTCTGTAACATTCACAGTGTCTGAAACATTCACGGTGGCTGTAACATTCACAATGTCTGTAACATTCACGGTGGCTGTACTGTACAGTGAAAGCATTAGTTATAAAGGTGCAGTGGTGGCGTAGTGGTTAGTGCACCCACCTGCCGGTCAGTAGGTCCCTGGTTTCATTTCGCACTCCTGCGAAATTTTTTTTTCTACAGGCCGACCGGCATCTTGGTCAACCCAGCTTCAAAGGAATGAGCACCTGGGATTTTCTTTTATATATATATATATATATATATATATATATATATATATATATATATATATATATATATACACGCGAGCGCACACACACACACGCGCGCGCGCACGCACACACACACGCGCACGCACACACACACGCACACACTCACACACGCGCACGCACACACATACACATGCACGCACGCACACACACACACACACGAGAACGAGGTAATCGAGGATATGTGCTAGCATCCCTAGCTCACAAGCTGTAGTGGCCTAGAAATGTGAAGGCACTAACACTTCACACCTACGGCACACAAGTGCTACGGGACATTGAGAGATCAGTTATAAAATTACAGAATGTCTCACGGAATTAGTGTTGGAGGCTACAGTGTGAGAAATCTGTGATATGCCAATGGTACAGTACTAAAAGTTTAAAAAAGTTAAAAGAGCATACATAAATGATTAGATACAGCCGTGAAAGAAATGAGAAGAAAGGACTTATTCTTCTTCTTCTTCTTCGTTCGCATTGTCTGTCTATATCTGCAGTCCTGTCTCTTGGAAGGACTTACTCTAAAAAGCAAGAAATAAAAAGAAAGGTTATTAATTAATTAATTAATTCATTCATTCATTCGCATGTCCCTTGCGGAACTTTGCCTCCCTAACATCTCTCCTGTAGGCCCCTTGATTGTGAGCAAGATGGCTTGCTGCTGATGCGTCCATTTGCAGATCATCAATGATGTCTTGCGGCCATCTTCGCCTTGATCTTCCTCTCTTTCTTTTCCCCATTATGTACCCTTCCAAGACGGTCTTCTCTAAATTATTATTACGTTTAATGTGTCCAAAATATTTAAGTTTTCTCTGTTTAATCCTCTTTACTAGCCAGCCTTCTTCAATATTAAGTTCTTGTAGTATGGATATATTTAGAATGGTTATATCATGAAAGGTTATATCATGGTTATATCATGAAAGATAAAGCCCACTTAATGCAGTGCTAAAGTACAGTGAACAATCTTGAGAGAAGTACAAACATTTAAATATTTTAGCATGCGAGTAACATCAAATAAAAACAAGTATAAACACATTACAATGTTAAGAAATACAGACTTGTGAACCTGAAATAGAGGAATCAGACTTAGAAGAAGTCATCTACAATATCATGCTTCTACGATACAATAAAGCAACGGTTTCAGTTGGAGTTTCTGCAGAACTGATGAAAGAAGGAGATCTAAATATACATGAACAGATATGTGCACTAATACAACAAATATGGAGAGGAATAAAAACTCCCTAGTGAATGGAGAGAATCATTACTGATCCCTGTATTCAGAAAAGGTGATAAGAGCAAGTGTGAAAACTACAGAGGAATATCCTTACTACAAGCGAGCTACAAAATACTATCTATTATACTTTTAAATAGATTAAAACAATACAGCGAGAACATACTGGGAGACTACCAAGCAGGTTTCAGGCAAACCGTAGACCAAATATTTTATCTATGTCAAAGAGCAGAGAAGTAATGGGAATATGGAAAAGAAGTACATAATGTCTTCATTTACTTCAAGAAAGTTTATGGCAGAATAGATAGGATCAGCTTATGGGAAATTATGAAAGAATTAACCACTTTGACCAGAACATGCATGAAGGTTTCACAGTATAGTAATATATAAATGAAGGAAGTCAGAATCCTTCTATATAAGAACTGGTTTAAAGCAAGGTGATACATATCTCCATTTCTATTCAAGCTAGTAGTAGAAAAGGTCATCAGAAAAGTGAAAGAAGAAAGCAGTACAGAAGAACAAGCTAAAATACTAGGATACGCTGATGACATCGACCTGGTGGGGAAAACTATGTAAGAAGTCATCAGTATCTGCATACACCTGAGAGATGTAGCACTAAAAGTGGGCCATTAACCAAGATAAGACAGAGTATATGAAGATATCAAGAGACCAGAGGCAGAATGATCCAGGTTATATAAATGTTGGAGAGATGATTATTAGGAAAGCAGAAACATACAAATATCTAGGCACAACCTCGAACAGAAGCAACACAGTAAGTAAGGAAATTAAGAGTAAAGATAGGGAATAAAATATACTTTTCCTTGCAACACCTGTTAAAATCCAAAATCCTGTCCCAAAACACCAAAATAACAATTTACAAAACTATAATAAGACCAGCCTTCATGTATGGATTAGAAACGTAGAGTACAACAAAGAAAGATGAACAACAGTTGTGATCTATGAGAAAAAGATCCTAAGAAGAATCTTTGGGCCGATAAAGGATACCAACAGTGGAGAATGGAGAGCTAGAAAGAACACTGAACTGAATAGATTATTTAAATCCAAACGAATTATAGATGTCTTGAAACTGAACAAACTACGCTGGCCGGGCCATGTAGAAAGAATGGAATAGAACAGACAAATGAAAATGATGTACGAGAAGAGATGAGGGAAATAAGACCAAGGGGTAGACCAAGACAGAGATGGAAAGACAACACAGAAGAGAGCATAGAAATTGGTGTCACCAACTGGAGAGAGAAGATTAGGAATAGAGAGGAATGGAGATGAATTTTATCTGCAGCATTGAGCCTTAACGGTCTGGAATGCCACGGAAGAAGAAGAAGAAGAAGAAGAAGAAGAAGAAGAAGAAGAAGATCAAATGGGAAATGCACCTCTGAAATCAAGAACAGAATATGCCAGTCCGGAGCAGCTGAGAAATATCTTGTGTAATGCATGTCTGTCACTGAACATTAGAGAGTTCTAAAACAAGGCCATTGAGCCTGCCCCCACTCTGTGGAGGTGGGTCTTGAACAATGAACAAATCAGACGTTAAGGTCACCAGAGACAACAGAGAGACGTGGTTTATTTGAAGAATATTAAGAATATCAAGGACAGCTAAGATGACAAATAGGAAACGTTCTAACAAAAGCACATGTACAAAGGGATATAATTAAATCCATAAGAAAACGACAGTCATCGCTCATTGGACATATAGCGAGATGGGGAGGGGCTTGAAAACATCAAAACAACAGGAACGATAAATGGAAGAGAGGCAGAGGAAGACCAAGAGAAAAATAAAATCAAGGATGGTCTAACGTGATGGTAGAACAAAAAGTCACCAACTGAAATGATGGAGAATATAAAAATAGACCATGATCTATGGAGAAGCATGGCTACCAAGACCTGCTGGTATGGCACATACTGATGATAGATGATGATTAGTTATTACAGCAGTAGTAGTAGTAGTAGTAGTAGTAGTAGTAGTAGTAGTAGTAGTAGTAGTAGTAGTAGTAGCAGTCGTAGTAGTAGTAGAAATATATCCATACTACAAGGACTTAATATTGAAGAAGGTTGGCTAGTAAAAGGGATTAAACAAAGAAAACTTAAATATTTTGGACACATTAAACGTCATGATAATTTAGAGAAGACCGTCTTGGAAGGGTACATAATGGGAAAAAGAAAGAGAGGAAGACCAAGGCGAAGATGGCTGCAAGACATCGTTGATAATCTGTGGATGGATGCATCAGCAGCAGGCCATCTTGCTCACAACCGAGAGGCCTACAGGAGAGCTGTAAGTTCCGCAAGGGACATGCAAATGACTGACTGACTGTAGTAGTAGTAGTAGTAGTAGTAACAGAATTTGTACGTAAATAAAACATTATTCTATGCCACTCTTTCTGCAGGGTTCGAGGGTTAAAAGGTCTCCGGGTCATCGATGCATCTGTCATGCCTTACGTGACCTCCGCCAACATCAATACCCCAACCATCATGATCGGAGAGAAGGGAGCCCACATGATTCGAGAAGACAGAAAGATATAAAGAAATAAGAAAGGAGAAGCAATTGTTACCTGAATGTTCCCATATTTTTCATATGCCTGTGTTAAAATGTCGTTAAAAGAGATTCAAATACATGAACGTACAAAAGCTACTTCTTCGTGTCAGTCATCTATGCTCCGTACCTCTATGTCAGCGATTCTCAACCTGTTACAGCTCATGACACACTCTGAGCACAGCGAGAAAAACTGTCAACGCTGCACCATCAGTTTTAAAGTCCAGGTTTTTCATAATTAAAACCACGATTTGTCCAAACTTTTGCGTCACACCTGCAGACCTTTCCCGGCCCACTATTTGATAATCATTGCTCTAGACATTGCTTTGATCCACGCATCATTGTTAGATTCCATATTTCTTTACTCTAATGTGTGTTAGCCTTGTCTCTTCCACTCCCCCTCTCTCTGTCTCTTCCACTCCCCCTCTCTCTGTCTCTTCCACTTCCCCCTCTCTGTCTCTTCCACTCCCCCTCTCTCTGTCTCTTCCACACCCCCTCTCTCTGTCTCTTCCACTCCCCCTCTCTCTGTCTCTTCCACTCCCCCTCTCTCTGTCTCTTCCACTTCCCCCTCTCTGTCTCTTCCACTCCCCTTCTCTCTGTCTCTTCCACTCCCCATCTCTCTGTCTCTTCCACTCCCACTCTCTCTGTCTCTTCCACTCCCGGTCTCTCCCCCCTCTCTCTATCTCTATCTCTTCCACCACTCCTCCCTCTTCTCTTGTCCCGTGGGTAACGCGATTGTTCAAGAAAGAAATGAGGCGGGGAACATGACAAAGAATGTTCTACATTTTTCTTTTTTCTTCCCAGAATTACATTCTGGCCAAAAGCCCGTCTACCAGGTTATTCTGCCATTTGACGTCAGATTTAGGTCAAGTCTGTGGTATTATTCTGTCACTTGATGTTAGATTTAGGTCAAGTTTGTGGTATTATTCTGTCATTTTATATTAAATTTAGGTCACGTTTGTGCTATTGTTCGGTCATTTGATGCTATATTTAGGTCAAGCCTGTGGTGCTGTTATGTCATTTGATGTTAGATTCAAGTTAAGTATGTGGTACTACTGTGTCAACCGATGTTAGATTTAGATCAAGTATATGGTGCTATTGTATCAACTGATGTTAGATTTAGGTCAAGTCTGTGTTCCCATTGAGTCAGTTGATGTTAGATTTAAGTCAAGTCTGTAGTACTTTTGTGTCAGCTGATGCTGGATTTAGGTTAAGTCTATGGTCCTATTGAGTCAATTGATGTTAGATGTAGGTCAAGTCTGTGGCACTATTGTGTCAATTGATGTTAGATTTCAAAGTCAGTTTGTGGTACTATTATGTCAGTTGGTGTTATATTTAGATCAAGTCTATGGTACTTTTGAGTCAGTTGATGTTAGATTAAGGTCATCAAGTTTGTTGTACTATTATGTCATTTGATATTAAATTTAGGTCAAGTCTATAGTAATATTATGTCAGGTGATGTTAGATTTAGATCAAATCTGTGGTACTATTGTGTCAATGAACGCTAGATTTAGGTCAAGTTTGTGTTGCTAATCTTTCATTTGATGTCACATTCAAATAAAATTTGTGGTCACTTTCTTGTCTTTTGATGTTAGATTTTGGTCAAGTTTGTGGGGTACTTTCTCTGACGATCTGAAGGAGTTGTTTTGTTGCTCCGTTCTGTACAGTAGAGAGTTTCCTGCTTCTTTTGATGTTAGATTTTGGTCAAGTTTGTGGTCACTATCTTGTCTTTTGATGTTAGATTTTGGTCAAGTTTGTGGTCACTATATTGTCTTTTGATGTCAGATTTTGGTCAAGTTGCTGATCGGCATCCTTTTAGCATTTACATTCTGAGAAAATAAACGTCTGTCAAGGGATATAATCCATGAAATTCCACAAAACACAGACCCAAAGCAATTTACTTACCCTGTTGATGTGTCTTTAACAAAAAACACTTTGGTCTCAGTCTACTACCACGTATTTGAAAAATTCTGTGAAGAAATGTGAAGTTTTAAAAAAATGAAACTACCTTCGATTTGTTCCTTTGTTGGGGATTTATAATTTAAAAGTACCATTAAAACTAAAAATAGATATCGCGTTATTTACCCGCGGGGAAAACCCGCGTGTGTGTCAAATGACAGAATAATACTACAAACTTGACCTAAATCTGCCATAAAATGACAGAATAATACTATAAACTTGACCTACATCTGACATCAAATGACAGAATAATACCATAAACTTGACCTACATCTGACATCAAATGACAGAATAATACCACAAACTTGATCTAAATCTGATATAAAATGCAGAATAATATCACAGACTTGACCTAAATCTGATATAAAATGGCAGAATAATATCACAAACTTGACCTATATCTGACATAAAATGACAGAATAATACCACAGACTTGATCTACATCTGACATAAAATGACAGAATAATACCACAGACTTGATCTACATCTGACATAAAATGACAGAATAATACCAGAGACTTGATCTACATCTGACATAAAATGACAGAATAATATCACAGACTTGACCTAAATCTGATATAAAATGGCAGAATAATATCACAAACTTGACCTATATCTGACATAAAATGACAGAATAATACCACAGACTTGATCTACATCTGACATAAAATGACAGAATAATACCACAGACTTGATCTACATCTGACATAAAATGACAGAATAATACCAGAGACTTGATCTACATCTGACATAAAATGACAGAATAATACCACAGACTTGATCTACATCTGACATAAAATGACAGAATAATACCACAGACTTGATCTACATCTGACATAAAATGACAGAATAATACCACAGACTTGATCTACATCTGACATAAAATGACAGAATAATACCACAAACTTGACCTACATCTGACATCAAATGACAGAATAATACCACAGACGTGATCTACATTCTGACATAAAATGACAGAATAATACCACAGACGTGATCTACATTCTGACATAAAATGACAGAATAATACCACAAACTTGACCTACATCTGACATAAAATGACAGAATAATACCACAAACTTGACCTATATCTGACATCAAATGACAGAATAATACCACAGACTTGATCTACATCTGACATAAAATGACAGAATAATACCACAGACTTGATCTACATCTGACATAAAATGACATAATAATACCACAGACTTGATCTACATCTGACATAAAATGACAGAATAATACCACAGACTTGATCTACATCTGACATAAAATGACAGAATAATACCACAGACTTGATCTACATCTGACATAAAATGACAGAATAATACCACAGACTTGATCTACATCTGACATAAAATGACAGAATAATACCACAAACTTGACCTAAATCTGACTTCCAAGAATTTTGTGTGGGAGCTGTGCTTCTTCCATAACCTAAGAGCTGGATTCATTGATTTGTAAAACGATACAGAACAAGTTAAGTGGCAATTGTTAAGTTCAGACACTAGAGACAGTTTGCAAATGAGGGTGTACAAGATGACAAGTATGATGACGGTTCACAGGCCATACCGACAAGCGAAAGGAGAAAGAGGACCAGCAGGTGCATTGTCCCTGGGTCATGGATGGCTTCCTACGAGGGTCCAAGAGCTTTTTTTTTTCTGTTTGGTGTGGGGTGTGGGGGAGGGGGTGGAAGCTCTAGTGGATGGTGAGTCAATCAAAATTTTTCTTACACGAGCTGGATGTTGGATGGGGGGAGAGAGAAGGGGGGGGGGGCGTGGAAGAGAGAGAGGGAGAGAGACGGGGAGTGGAAGAGACAGAGAGAGGGAAAGAGATAGGGGGAGTGCAAGAGTCAGAGAGAGAGAGAGAAAGAGATAGGGGGAGTGGAAGAGACAGAGAGGGGGGAAGGAGTGGAAGAGACACAGAGAGAGAGAGAGAAAGAGGGAGAGAGGGGAAATGGAAGAGACAGAGAGAAAGGGGGAGTGAAAGAGACAGGGAGAGAGAGGGGAAGTGGAAGAGACAGGGAGAGAGAGGGGAAGTGGAAGAGAGAGAGGGAGAGTGAGGAAGTGGAAGAGACAGAGAGAGGGGGGAGTGGAAAAGACAGAGAGAACGAACGAAGTTTATTTTCATAGGGTTAAGATTTGGACTAAATGAACTAAAGAAATATACAAAGAAATTAGGCTCTTTTGAAAACAAATGCCTAAGAAAAATACTTGGTATAAAGTGGAATGAATTCAAGAACAACACAGAGATAAGACAGATGAGTAAACAACAACCTATCTCATGGGTGATCAGAAAAATAATATGGATATATGTAGGCCTTGTTATGAGAAGAAGCAATCACAGAATACCAAAACAAGCTGTCAAATGGAGCACAACGGGCCGAAGAAAAAGAAGTCGACCACGTGAAAGTCTAAAGAGGACATTGTTTAAAAAAGGCAGTTTAGTGGGCATAACATCCCTTGATGAAGTTGAAAGACTCGCCGAGAACATGAAAACTTGGCAAACAACTATGCGAGCCCTAAGTGACGTCTAGCGGCACGGGAAGGATGTAAGATATAAGAAGATTTGGGCAATCAGACTCATCTAACATTCTGCACTTCATCATGCAACTTTCAAAGACAGGCAAAGAGAGACGGAGAGAAACAAAGACATAGATAGATAGATAGATAGATAGATAGATAGATAGATAGATAGATAGATAGATAGATAGATAGATAGATAGATAGATAGATAGATAGAAACAGAGATTGATTGATTGATTGATTGATTGACTGATTTATCTTTAGGTAGGTAGGTAGGTGAGTAGGTAGGTAGGTAGGTAGGTGAGTAGGTAGGTAGGTAGGTAGGTGAGTAGGTAGGTAGGTAAGTAGGTAGGTAGGTAGGTAGGTATGTAGGTAGGCAGGCAGGCAGGCAGGCAGGTAGCTAGCTAGCTAGGTTGGTTGCTTGGGTGGTTGTTTTCAAGTTTTCGACACTAAAGTAAACAAAGTCTCAGCTTTAGTTCCCCGATTCCCTTGGCTGCATCTTCCACAATCCTTCTGGGCACACTCAGCAGCCACAACTCAGACTCGTATCAAACTCTTCAGAATCTACAAGCCTCATTCTTTACAACAGAGAGGAGCTCTGTGTTAAAGCTCAGCGTTGTATGATGAGAACACAAGGAACAAAACTGAACACGTAAATCTCAAGTGTAAGGAACCTAGACCTACCAACGTTAAACATTCTCTGCCGTTGCTGTGGTCGATTATGCAAAGTCCAATACTGGCAGGTTCCACCATCCGAGAAGTTACTCGGGACAGACAGTAGCTTAGCAAGCCCCCACAGCAGGTGACATTCACTTGCTTGAAAATGTGATACCAAATTGCCACTAAATTGTAGACAATAATATTGTATAATTTTGTAAGAGACTCCTGCTATATTGTAACAGTGTCTGAATACCGTGTTAAATAAAGTGCAAGATGAAGATTTTTACATAAATGTCGTTAATGTCATCAAAAGAGACTTAAATACTTTGAATGATCTCAAGAAGCAACACGGCTGCAGTCTGGACATTCCCATATCTGCTCCGCTGCCCGTTCCGGTAACATTTCTACAAATACGAAACAACGAGCATTATATGGTTAGACCTCGAAAAAAGACAGAGAACTTTTAGGCGTGAGAGAAAGGGAAAAAAATGACAAGAGAATTACCTAGGACATGAACTACGGACTCCAGCAAGACGATCAACCGTGTAGCCACGAGAGAACAGCGCATTAATCAACTTAGCTATCTGGCACCCCCCCCCCACCCCCCAAAAAAAAGGTGTTTGACAGAGAAGCCATTAGTGCCTGCCTGGCGGAAAATTGTGACACTCTGAAAGAAAATGAAGTCATGATACAGAAATGCCATCGCTCAGACTCGGTCTCACGCAGGTATCAAATTTTTGAGACGCAGATATGCGCACGCATGGTTTCCTGCAAGTGTCTGGTGCAGTGTTTCTCAGTGTTTCAACGCCGCATTCTCCTTATACACTACTCGTACAGTGATCTGTTAAACTTGGATGTATAAACTACCAAACAACATTTGGAACAGCTTTATTAGTTAACGAGCACGCAGTTGTGACGCTTTGGTGTGAACCTTAATCATGCAAAAACACAAAGGACGAAGAAACAGAGAGAGAGAGAGAGAGAGAGAGAGAGAGACAGAGAGAGAGAGAGAGAGGATAAAATATAAATTAACATCAAGGCTATCTAAAAATTAGGAATAGAGAAAAAAATAGAATAAATAAAATAAATGGAGCACTTAGCTGTGACTTGTAAGAGGCTGTGTCCAGAAATGCGCATGGTGCAGTGTTGAGAATGTTTAAATGGAGATTTGTAATGTATGACAGGTGTGTCGTGAAGATTTGGATTGGGGGGAGGGGGGGGGGGGAAACTGCAGTAATCTAGCCGGGAGATGGTGTAATAGATTATTATAGTTGTGGTAGAGGGGTTGTAATCTGATGCCGCGAGAAAGTTTTGAAACATGTATTAGCAAGTGAGAAAGGAGTGGAATTTGGTGCAGAGGGAATATGCTTGTGGGAGAGGGGAATGTTAGGTGTGGCTGAATTGCGAGTTCAAACAGTGTGGCTCCAGCGTCCCATATTCCTGAAAAATGTAGCGGTTCTCAAGCGCTAGGCGGGTTCTGTCATCGGTGTAGCATTGTTTGATGGCTGTTACCAGAAAATCAGATTTGCCTCTGTTGTTTGGGACCGGCTTCAGAGCATGCTGGGTGATACCTTACAGATGTTTCTGCATTCAGTCACCTAATCTGAGACCAGTTTCTCCAATATGTTATCCTGCAGCTTTTGCATACGATGACATAACATCACATTACGGGGCTCGCACGTGAATCCCTCATGAAGAGTGAGGATAGTTTTGGGAAAGGTGATCATTTTCATTTCCCAGACTACGTGGCAGGTAACAGCGAGAACGGTTACTTTTTCTGCTGCCAGTATATGCAATGTTCCGTTTCAAATGGCTGTTAACGTGGATGTCCTTAAGATTTGGTTCCTGTTTGTATGCTAATAGGGGGTATCCAATTCTTCATTGTTTGAAAAAAGAAGTCTTGCTGGTTCGATCGATGTGACAGAATTCTTCTGTAAGTGTAGAATCAAAAAGATAAATTACTTAGTCAAAGGGACATAATTCGCAATATCACAATACCTTATGAATTGTTTCCCTTGGAGTGTGAACTTTCAATGACCTACGGAGGAAGAAAAATCAGTTATTGTCTTACTAGGATTTTATAAGTCATGTTTTACGCCAACTTAGAAAAAACTCTCATGAAAAAAGTGATTGTTGGCTCGGAGTAATGTTAAAAACAGTAACAACAAACTGTGAATTTGGGTACAAAGATTATTTCTTAGAAACTAAGATTTTCACAGACGTTGAAGATTAAACAGTGTTTCTCGCGGAAATATTGAGACTTCTCTAGAAAGAAGTTTTTAGATGGGGCTGAGAAATTTCCAGTCATATAAAAGAGGTGGAGCTGACTAAGCAGGATTATTGATGATTGATGATTAGGATTGTGTAGAGACGAGTAGATTACGTTAGTATGAGGACTACCTAGGAAGTTGGTCACGTTTGTTTCAGAATGTTTGTGATAGGGAGATTTTTATAGGCTTGTTCAATCAGTTTTTTTAATCATGACTTCGTGTATTCTGGACTACGTATATAGTAGTTTTTCAGTGATTTCGCCTCATGTAGTGAAAGTAATCATTGCTGTCCTTCCTAGGACAAATAACGGCAGTTTAGAATGTGAGCTCAGTTATTGTTGATAGCAGTTTTTTTTTTACCCTTTTCGTCTGAGGTGACATTATTAGTTGTGGTTGCTGATGTGAGCTTACTAGTTGTGGTTGCTGATGCCAGCTTACAAGTTGTGGTTGCTGATGTTAGCTTACTAGTTGTGGTTGGTGATGTGAGCTTACTAGTTGTGGTTGCTGATGTGAGCTTACTAGTTGTGGTTGCTGATGTGAGCTTACTAGTTGTGGTTGCTGATGTGAGCTTACTAGTTGTGGTTGCTGATGCCAGCTTACTAGTTGTGGTTGCTGATGTGAGCTTACTAGTTGTGGTTGGTGATGTGAGCTTACTAGTTGTGGTTGGTGATGCCAGCTTACTAGTTGTGGTTGCTGATGTGAGCTTACTAGTTGTGGTTGCTGATGTGAGCTTACTAGCTGTGGTTGCTGATGTGAGCTTACTAGTTGTGGTTGCTGATGTGAGCTTACTAGCTGTGGTTGCTGATGTGAGCTTACTAGTTGTGGTTGCTGATGTGAGCTTACTAGTTGTGGTTGCTGATGTGAGCTTACTAGTTGTGGTTGCTGATGTGAGCTTACTAGTTGTGGTTGCTGATGTGAGCTTACTAGTTGTGGTTGCTGATGTGAGCTTACTAGTTGTGGTTGGTGATGTGAGCTTACTAGTTGTGGTTGCTGATGTGAGCTTACTAGTTGTGGTTGGTGATGTGAGCTTACTAGTTGTGGTTGCTGATGTGAGCTTACTAGCTGTGGTTGCTGATGTGAGCTTACTAGTTGTGGTTGCTGATGTGAGATTACTAGTTGTGGTTGCTGATGTGAGCTTACTAGTTGTGGTTGGTGATGTGAGCTTACTAGTTGTGGTTGCTGATGTGAGCTTACTAGTTGTAGTTGCTGATGTGAGCTTACTAGTTGTGGTTGCTGATGTGAGCTTACTAGTTGTGGTTGCTGATGTGAGCTTACTAGTTGTGGTTGCTGATGTGAGCTTACTAGTTGTAGTTGCTGATGTGAGCTTACTAGTTGTGGTTGCTGATGTGAGCTTACTAGTTGTGGTTGGTGATGCCAGCTTACTAGTTGTGGTTGTTGATGTGAGCTTACTAGTTGTGGTTGCTGATGTGAGCTTACTAGTTGTGGTTGCTGATGTTAGCTTACAAGTTGTGGTTGCTGATGTGAGCTTACTAGTTGTGGTTGCTGATGCTAGCTTACTAGTTGTGGTTGTTGATGTGAGCTTACTAGTTGTGGTTGGTGATGCCAGCTTACTAGTTGTGGTTGTTGATGTGAGCTTACTAGTTGTGGTTGCTGATGTGAGCTTACTAGTTGTGGTTGCTGATGTTAGCTTACAAGTTGTGGTTGCTGATGTGAGCTTACTAGTTGTGGTTGCTGATGCTAGCTTACTAGTTGTGGTTGCTGATGTGAGTTTACTAGTTGTGGTTGCTGATGTGAGCTTACTAGTTGTGGTTGCTGATGCCAGCTTACTAGTTGTGGTTGGTGATGTGAGCTTACTAGTTGTGGTTGCTGATGTGAGCTTACTAGTTGTGGTTGTTGATGTGAGCTTACTAGTTGTGGTTGTTGATGAGAGCTTACTAGTTGTGGTTGTTGATGAGAGCTTACTAGTTGTGATTGTTGATGAGAGCTTACTAGTTGTGGTTGGTGATGCCAGCTTACTAGTTGTGGTTGCTGATGTGAGCTTACTAGTTGTGGTTGGTGATGCCAGCTTACTAGTTGTAGTTGCTGATGCGAGCTTACTAGTTGTAGTTGCTGATGCGAGCTTACTGGTTGTAGTTGCTGATGCGAGCTTACTAGTTGTAGTTGCTGATGCGAGCTTACTAGTTTTGGTTGCTGATGTGAGCTTACTAGTTGTGGTTGCTGATGTGAGCTTACTAGTTGTGGTTGGTGATGCCAGCTTACTAGTTGTGGTTGCTGATGCCAGCTTACTAGTTGTGGTTGGTGATGCCAGCTTACTAGTTGTGGTTGGTGATGTGAGCTGACTAGTTGTGGTTGGTGATGTGAGCTTACTAGTTGTGGTTGGTGATGTGAGCTTACTAGTTGTGGTTGGTGATGCCAGCTTACTAGCTGTGGTTGGTGATGTGAGCTTACTAGTTGTGGTTGCTGATGCCAGCTTACTAGTTGTGGTTGGTGATGCCAGCTTACTAGTTGTGGTTGGTGATGTGAGCTTACTAGTTGTGGTTGATGATGCCAGCTTACTAGTTGTGGTTGGTGATGTGAGCTTACTAGTTGTGGTTGGTGATGCCAGCTTACTAGTTGTGGTTGGTGATGTGAGCTTACTAGTTGTGGTTGGTGATGCCAGCTTACTAGTTGTGGGTGGTGATGCCAGCTTACTAGTTGTGGTTGGTGATGTGAGCTTACTAGTTATGGTTGGTGATGTGAGCTTACTAGTTGTAGTTCTGATGCCAGCTTACTAGTTGTGGTTGGTGATGTGAGCTTACTAGTTGTAGTTGCTGATGCCAGCTTACTAGTTGTGGTTGGTGATGTGAGCTTACTAGTTGTAGTTGCTGATCCCAGCTTACTAGCTGTGGTTGGTGATGTGAGCTTACTAGTTGTGGTTGGTGATGTTAGCTTACTAGTTGTGGTTGGTGATGCCAGCTTACTAGTTGTGGTTGCTGATGCCAGCTTACTAGTTGTGGTTGGTGATGTGAGCTTACTAGTTGTGGTTGCTGATGTGAGCTTACTAGTTGTGGTTGGTGATGTGAGCTTACTAGTTGTGGTTGCCGATGCCAGCTTACTAGCTGTGGTTGGTGATGTGAGCTTACTAGTTGTGGTTGCTGATGCCAGCTTACTAGCTGTGGTTGGTGATGTGAGCTTACTAGTTGTGGTTGGTGATGTGAGCTTACTAGTTGTGGTTGGTGATGTGAGCTTACTAGTTGTGGTTGGTGATGTGAGCTTACTAGTTGTGGTTGGTGATGTGAGCTTACTAGTTGTGGTTGGTGATGTGAGCTTACTAGTTGTGGTTGGTGATGTGAGCTTACTAGTTGTGGTTGCTGATGTGAGCTTACTAGTTGTGGTTGGTGATGTGAGCTTACTAGTTGTGGTTGGTGATGTGAGCTTACTAGTTGTAGTTGCTGATGCCAGCTTACTAGCTGTGGTTGCTGATGTGTGGATTGTTTTCTATTTGAGGTATTCTGATGTTCAGTAACTATGGCAACACTTTGTGTTGATTTTGAATGCCGGTAGTCCTATTCTAGCTATTAGAATTGTCCACTTCCTCCGCATATGGCAAACTGAGTTCTTGCCGGGGAGTGGAGCCTCTCATATGTAAATTCTTGAACCTTCCATCCTCATCAGCCATCTTCCATTTTTCCTGATAAATAAACTTGTTGTCTAGTTGTACAACTACTTTCCTGTTGAGTGACTCAACATTGTTACATGTTGGTTTTGTTGGAAATTGCCTGTGATTTCTCCTCTGTTGCTGTTGTCTAGTAATGAAGTTGAGAGCCTGGCTGTCAGCTGTTTCTATATGTGTAACAAAGAAACACACTTGTAGAAGAGGTTATTACGGATCAACCATTAGTATCTAAATTCTTGAACAGTGGTTCTAAATACGAAGGGTGATTGATAGGTTCTCGACATAAGGTACAAATACTTGAAAAACACAGTTGATATTAGGTGCATTTGTAGGATTAATGCAAGATTAAACACCAAGTTTCATTAAATTAACTGCAACCAGTTTTTTTTATAGGCTACTGAAGTGGTAAGGGGTGGCAGAAATTGAGAAAATGGATAACATTTCTCATCGAGCAGTCATTCGCTACCTCTGTATCAAGGGCTTATCATCGAAGGAGATCCATTAGGATATGGTAGAGACTGTAGGGGAGAGTGCTCCTTCTTACAGCACAGTAAAGAAATGGGCAGCTCAGTTCAAACATGGAAGGGAGAGTCTGGAAGATGATCCCCGTCCAAGAAGACCAAGAACGGTAACCACCGATGAAACCACCGGCAGAATCCATGACATGATAATGGAGGATCAACGATTAACTGAGCGGTACATTGCTACTGAGTTGGGCTTCTCCCAGGAACATGTTAATGCCATTATTCACAGTGATCTTCAAATCACAAAGGTCGATGGGTCCCGAAACATCTTGGAGCTGATCACAAACGACAGCGTCTCAACACGTCAAGAGATAATCTTGGCCATTTTTCTGCAGATCCTGAAAAGTTTCTTCAGCAATTTGTGACAATGGATGAGACTTGGGTACATCATTTTCAACCAGAAACCAAAGAACAGTCAAAGCAGTGGAAACATCATGGATCCCCACCTCCAAAAAAAGCAAGGGTGGTTCTGTCTGTAGGCAAAGTGATGGCTTCCATCTTTTGTGATTCAGAAGGCGTTCTATTGGTAGGCTATCTTCAAAAGGGCAGAACGGTCACCAGGGCTTATTACGCTAATCTTGTGAAGCAAGTGCGGGTCACACCGAAGGAAAAGCGTGGAGGGAAATTGAAGATAGGAGTCATCTTTCATCACGACAATGCTCCAGTTCACAAGTCGGTGGTGGCAATGGCTGCCATTCGTGAATGCAGCTTCCAGCTTCTTGAACATCCTCCTTACTCCCCAGATTTGACCCCTTCGGACTATTACCTGTTTCTTATCTTATATCCTTCCCGTGCCGTTAGACGTCACATAGGGCTCGCAAAGTAGTTCGCCAATTTTTCCTGTCTTCGGCGAGTCTTTCAACCTCAACAAAGGATTTTATGCCTGTTAACTTGGCCTCTCTTAATAATGTCCTCTTCAGAGTTTCACGCGGTCTGCCCCTTTTTCTTCGGCCTGTTGTGTTCCACTTGATAGCTTGTTTTGGGATTCTCTGATCATTTCTTCTCATCAAGTGACCAACATATGTCCATCTCCTTTTCCTGATCACCCATGAGACTGGTTGTTGTTCAGTCATCTGTCTTATCTCTGCATTGTTCTTGAATTCATTCCACTTGATGCCGAGTATTTTCCTTAGGCATTTGTTTTCAAAAGAGTCTAATTTCTTTTCTATTTCTTAGTTGTTTTCCAGCTTTCGCATGCATAAATGAGGGTGGATATTACATTTGAATTGAATAGTCTTAACTTGGTTTTTGTGCTTATAACTTTTGAATTCCATATGTTCTCAAGATTCTTGAAGATTGATGCTGCTTTTGCAATTCTGATCCTAACTTCCTTTCTAGTGTCACCATCCTGGTCTATGTAGCTGCCAAGGTATGCAAATTGATTGACTTCTTCAATATCTGTCCCTTCTATGTGTATTTTTCCATTTTGATTGATGGGAATTTTCATTATTTTTGTTTTGTCCTTGTTAATTTCAAGTCCTATTTTGCTAGCCAGTGAAGATAGGCTATCTGTTTTTCTTGCATGGAATTCACATTATTACTGATAAGAGTTATGTCATCAGCAAAATCAAGATCTTCTAGTTGGGTCCCATGTACCCAGTCAATACCTGTGTTACCTGTGCAGCATTTTGTCATTATGAAGTCTATTGTAATCCCAAAAAGTAAAGGAGACAGTATACATCCTTGTTTCACGCCTGTTTCAATCTGGAACCATTCACTCATCCCTTCTTCTGTCTTGACTGCACAACCATATCCATTGTATAAGTCCTTAATGATGTTGACAGTTTTAGATGGTATTCCATATAGACATAAAATTCTCCATAATGAATCTCTGTGTATGCTATCAAATGCCTTCTTAAAATCTATGAAATTCAGTATTAATGGTTTCTGCTTTTCAATATGTTCTTCAAGTATTATTCTGAGAGTAAAGATCTGGTCGAGACAGCTTCTCCCTTTTCGAAATCCTGCTTGTTCTTCTCTCATTGCAGTATCCACTATATCTTTGAGTCTATTCAAAATGACCTTGCAAAATACTTTTGACACAACTGATATTAAGGTTACTCCTCTCCAGTTGTTACAGTCACTAAGGTTGCCCTTTTTTGGTATTTTAACAATGATTCCCTTCTTCCAATTAGAAGGGACCTTTTCTTCTTTCCAAATCTTGTTAAACATTCTCTGTAGTTGTCTCATGTTATCACTATTGATAGCTTTTAGCATCTCGGCTGTTATTTCATCTTCACCTGCAGCTTTGTTGTTAGTCATTAAATTCACTGCTGTTTCAATTTCATGCAATTTAATTTCATCTAGACTGACATTTAGTTGTGGGGCTGGTAAGTCAGTTTCAAGGTTTAACAATTCTTTTAGGTGTGGTCGATTGAGTATTTCTTGGAAGTGTTCAGCCCATCTTTGCTTTTGGTCTTTATTTGATGTTAATGGTGTTCCAGTTTTGCTAGGGATTGGTCTTTCTTTAGATGTAATAGTACCTGTTAGCCTCTTTTGTATGTTATATAAAGTTTTGCTGTCTCCTGTTTTTGCTGCTTTTTCTGCCTCTTTTGCCATATTGTCTATGTATTCTCTTTTATCCCTTCTAGCTGAACTTTTTACTTTCTTGTCTATGTCTTTGTATTTTGCTTTTGCCGAATCTCTTTCATGATCTGCTTTTGCATTCAACATGTTTAATTTGACTGCTCGTCTTTCATGTATATACTTCCATGTTTTATCTGATATCCATGCTTTTCTATTTGGTTTTTCCACTCCAGCGCTTACTTTTGCTGCTGTGATTATGGCTGTGCTGTAAGAATTCCATAACTCATCTATACCTATCTCCTCAACTTCACTGGGTGTTTTGGAATGATTGGCAAGTTCCTGATTGAAATTAATGTTAGTATTTTCTTCTTGTAGGCTGTGGATGTTTATCTTTCTGTGTACTGATTTCTTGTGTTGACTTTTCAATTTTAGTTTTATTTTCCCTATGCACAGTTTGTGATCACTGTTGACATCTGCACCCCTATAAGCCCTTACATCCATGAGAGATGTTCTGTATTGCTTTCTAATACAAAAATGGTCTATCTGGTTTCTAGTTCTATCATCTGGAGATATCCATGTTGTTTTATGTATCTCTTTGTGTGGGAATATTGTGCCTCCAATGACCATGCCCTCTGTGAGACATATTTCAATTACCAGACTCAAAAAGGAGCTCAGTGGTCTCAAATTTGCTTCAGATGATGACGTCATTCATGCTACTGTAGAGCACTTTCTACTGGCACAAGATGCTGACTTTTACAAAGAAGGGATCCGTATGCTCCAGGATCGCTGGACAAAGTGCATAAACTTGCAAAGGGACTATGTTGAGAAATAACTCAAAAAGGTTCCACAAATAATCCGTTGTACCTTATGCAGAGAACTTATCAATCACCCCTCGTATATCAGTTCACTCCACTAGACCCTTGACAATAAATAGCAGCATATTTCATCTTGTTCACAAAAGAAAAGAATCTCAGTTTAATCGAGCGTTCGAACGATGTTCTTGTTATATTGTACCACCAGATGTTGTAATCAAGTTAATGGCTGCAGGGAAACATACACATCAACACAGAACTAGTACCACAAGTCTCTGTACAGAACTAGTACCACAGATCTCTGTACAAAACTAGTACCACAAATCTCTGTACACTGGATGCATCCACTGAAGTTATCTGTACACTGGATGCATCCACTGAGGTTATCTGTACACTGGATGCATCCAATGAGGATATCTGTACACTGGATGCATACTCTGAGGATATCTGTACAACGGATGCATCTACTGAGGATATCTGTACACTGGATGCATCCACTGAGGATATCTGAGAACTTAGAGATTGGTCAGTGTTACAGTGATTGGGATGATTCAAAGAAACTGTCTCTACTACAAGTACAGATAAAAGGGATGGCGACTGCAGTAAAACTGGTTTAAATAAATAAGGTAGATAGAGGTGTATGGTGCAGTTTTACAAAGTGAGGGAGAGAGTGAGTAAGGTGAGAAAAAAACGAATAGAAAGTATGAGAATGTATAAATGAAAAACATACAACATCCGATATTTCGGCGTGAGCCTTATTCGAGGATACATACACAACGAAACAAAAACACGAAGAACTTACCTGAATGTGTCTTCCTCCAAGTCGAAAACAGAAATGTGTGTGGTCGAAGGGAGAAGGAAAAACCACGCTGTCTCCAAACAAAAGATGCCCGATAGAGCCACTGGTACTATAAGTACCAGTGCTACTGAGCCTGTTACTACTATTATTGTCATGATTGAGTCTTCAATTATAACTACTACTATCACTACTTCTAATACTATTACACTACTGAGTTTACTTTTACTGCTACTACTATTACTACTGTTACTACTATTACTACTGTTACTATTATTACTACTGCTATTACTTCTACAGCCACAACTACTAATGCTACATAATGTTCAGTAATTACTACTACCACCACCGTAATAGTTATTTCTACAACTACTACCATCACCGTAACTGTTACTTCTACAACTACTACCATCACCGTAACTACTACTTCTACAACTACTACCACCACCGTAATTGTTACTTCTACAACTACTACCACCACCGTAACTGTTACTTCTACAACTACCACCACCACCGTAACTGTTACTTCTACAACTACTACCACCACCGTAACTGTTACTTCTACAACTACTACCACCACCGTAACTGTTACTTCTACAACTATTACCACCAGCGTAACTGTTACTTCTACAACTATTACCATCACCGTAACTGTTACTTCTACAACTACTACCACCACCGTAACTGTTACTTCTACAACTACTACCACCACCGTAACTGTTACTTCTACAACTACTACCACCACCGTAACTGTTACTTCTACAACTATTACCACCACCGTAACTGTTACTTCTACAACTACTACCATCACCGTAACTGTTATTTCTACAACTACTACCATCACCGTAACTGTTATTTCTACAACTACTACCATCACCGTAACTGTTATTTCTACAACTACTACCATCACCGTAACTGTTATTTCTACAACTACTACCATCACCGTAACTGTTATTTCTACAACTACTACTTCTTCTGAGACTACAGCAACAAAAACATCAACTACTATTACTTGTGGTACTAGTTCTGTACAGAGGCTTGTGGTACTAGTTTTGTACAGAGGCTTGTGGTACTAGTTCTGTACAGAGGCTTGTGGTACTAGGTCTGTACAGAGGCTTGTGGTACTAGTTCTGTACAGAGGCTTGTGGTACTAGTTCTGTACAGAGACTTGTGGTACTAGTTCTGTACAGAGACTTGTGGTACTAGTTCTGTACAGAGACTTGTGGTACTAGTTCTGTGTTGATGTGTATGTTTCTCTGCAGCCATTAACTTGATTACAACATCTGGTGGTACAATATAACAAGAACATCGATCGAACCAGCAAAACTTCTATTTTCAAACGATAAAGAATTGGACACGCAGGACTGTCTGACATTCTGCCCGGATCTCTCTCTGAACCTTAAGTGCCCAGGGCACATGGGGCTTCCGCAAGGGTTTTCCACAAATGCCTGTCCTTCGCCTTTTTTTCTGCCCTTGCCCAGGTGAGCCCTCTATTGCTCAACATCCTTTCTGTTGTTCTTCTCCATGTCTCTTTTGGTCTACCCTTACTTCTGCTCCCCTGTGGTGTCCATCTTAGTGCTATTTTTGGTAGTGAGTTGTCAGTCATTCGGAGCACATGTCCCAACCATCGCCAGCGTCTTTCCCGTATATTCTTCTTCTTCTCTTTTTCTTCTTCTTCTTTTTCTTCTTCTTCTTTCTTCTTTTCCTTCTTTTTCTCCTTCTTCTTCTTCTTCTTCCTCTTTGAGCAGCTGCTGAATTCAGCAGCTTTCTGAACTAGTGAGATCCACTGCTACACAAAAAGACACTTCTCCATTCCTCTCTGTTCTTGATCTTTTCTTGCCAATTGTCGATCCAAGAGCGAGTATATCTTCTTCTAGGTTGTCTCCCCGTCGTTGTCTTGGTCTACCTCTCGGTCTATCCTCTTTAATCACTTCTATGTAGGCCATCTTTGCTTGTCTATCCTCCTCCATTCTATCCAAATGCCCAAACCACCTCAGTCTGTTCTTCTT
Organism: Achatina immaculata; assembly: GCA_009760885.1. NCBI lineage: Eukaryota > Metazoa > Mollusca > Gastropoda > Stylommatophora > Achatinidae > Lissachatina > Lissachatina immaculata. The sequence goes on from CM019711.1 coordinate 12,796,863, forward strand.
CATAACGGCTGTTATAACCGAAGAGTAAAACAATGTGTAGGTTCCTTTGTTACTTCTTATCTTCCATTGTTGTGTACATTCAACAATATATGTAAGCAGGGCCCCCGATGAAAATTTTGGGAATATATACAAAAATCTCTCCTCCCCATTTTGTTTTTTCCCCCATTCAGTCTGGGCCCATCTGAAGCCCACCTTTAAAACAGTGAAAACCCTTCAGGTCTTAGAACAAAACACCGGCAAAACACCCCATTCTCGTAGGGCCCCTGTGTAAATATAACATATAATGATTCTTACACGTTAATTTGTAGACCAAACTCATCAAATAAATCGCATACAAGAAGAAGAAGGAGGAGAAGGAGGAGGAGAAGAAGGAGAAGGAGGAGGAGGAGGAGAAGGAGGAGGAGAAGAAGGAGAAGAAGGAGGAGGAGAAGAAGAAGAAGGAGGAGGAGAAGAAGAAGAAGGAGAGGGAGGAGAAGGAGAAGGAGGAGGAGAAGAAGAAGAAGGAGAGGGAGGAGAAGGAGAAAGAGGAGGAGAAGAAGAAGAAGAAGGAGAGGGAGGAGAAGGAGAAGGAGGAGGAGGAGAAGAAGAAGAAGAAGGAGGAGAAGGAGGAGAAGGAGGAGAAGAAGAAGGAGAAGAAGGAGGAGAAGAAGGAGAAGAAGGAGGAGGAGAAGGAGGAGGAGAAGAAGGAGAAGAAAGAGGAGAAGGAGGAGGAGGAGAAGGAGGAGAAGAAGGAGGAGAAGAAGGAGGAGGAGAAGAAGGAGGAGGAGGAGGAGGAGGAGAAGAAGGTGGAGGAAAAGAAGGAGGAGAAGAAGGAGGAGGAGAAGAAGAAGGAGAAGAAGGAGGAGGAGAAGGAGAAGAAGAAGAAGGAGAAGAAGGTGGAGGAGAAGAAGGAGAAGAACGCCTTTAATCACATTTAAATTGCTTCTAATTACCTGCCCTTTGATTACGACTTGTCTCCCTTAGACCGACAAAATGAACAGGGAGTACACTCAGGTCACGCGCTTTCTGCTGCCTAATGTGAAACTCCACAGACTATCACAAACCTTCAGCGACCTGAAAATTAAATAAATAGCATTACGGTCTCTCATAGTTTATCTCAAAGTTCGTGAGGAACTCAATAGGGCCAAGGGAAGTAGACGGCTTATAGCCCACTAACCATATCAGTAAATTAGAACACTTTTATGTGATACTTGATAGGGGTCTCAGACTGTGGAAGTAAACTGGGGTTTTTTTAAATTGGTTCTTACAAGAATGGTGGTTCGCTAGTCAATGGCTACCTTCGATTATTGGATGTGTAAGAAATAGTGAAGGAATGAGTGAATGGAACTTATTTTATTAACTTTTTTTGAATAGAAATAGGCAGGAACAGATAAATGTAGGCAGGCATATGATAGACAGACAGACAGACAGACAGATAGATAGATAGATAGATAGATAGATAGATAGATAGATAGATAGATAGATAGATAGATAGATAGATGGATAGACGGACGAATGGATGGATGGATGGATGGATGGATGGATGGATGGATGGATGGATGGATGCGGCTATAATAATTTTCATACAATACTCTTTTTCTACAAATGCTTATATACCTCCAAGGGGGGGGACAATCACTTTTCGATATTCTCATAAAATAATTGAATGAATAAAATAGTTCAATTTATAACTTGTAGCCATCTCTCACTCTCTAAGAATAAGAGATGCGATTATAAACTTCATTAAAATTTCAAATGATCTGAATGTTGAAGATCTGTTCTTTATTTACAATAATAAATGAAATTTTGCAGAATATTATTTGAAACTATTGGTTTTCCACGTTGATATAATATATTCTTATATTCAGAGTTTGGGTGTCTGTGGGTGGATGTAATACAAAGGAAAAGTCTCTCCACGAGCTAGTTGGAGAGCTAGTGAAAAGATGTTAATATAGTGAGCAGAGAACTGAACGATCTGGGAATATAGTTCCTTAACAGTTCATTTTAAAGAGATCCAGGTAGACCAGGCTGATCTGCATATTACGATTGAATTTGTTGACGGCTTCTGAGAGAGAAATAGATACATTGTTCATAAATGCTCTTGAGATCCAGATTTATATGCATATTAAGATTTGAAATTCTTGTTGTTTATGATTTTCACACGAGATGTTTGGTAGCAAGACTACGTACATATTAACGTGTGGAAATAAAACTGTGTATTATCATCGCAGCATATACCTGTGAGACCTGGACACTTAACAAAACAGCTGAGAAACTCATAAATGCCTTTGAATGTAAATGCTACAGAAGAGTTCTTCGAATATCATGTCCACAAAAAGAACAACTATATCTATACTACAAAAACTTAATAATGAAAAAGGCTGGCTAGTAAAGAAGTTAAAGGGGGACAACTTAAATATGTTGTACACATTAAATAAACGTCATGATAATTTAGAGAAGACCGTCTTGGAAGGGTACATAATGGGAAAAAGAAAGAGAGGAAGACCAAGATGGCTGCAAGACATTGTTGAGGATATGCAAATGGATGCATCAGCAGCAGGGCATCTTGCTTACAACCGAGAGGCCTACAGGAGTGCTGTTAGGGAGACAAAGTTCCGCAAGGGACAAGCAAATAAATGAATGATCTTCGTTCTTTATCTTCTTGGACCTGCGAGCTGATCTTCCCTGCAACCAGTTCTGTGAAAATCCGGAAGCACAGCATTGTGTCGGATTGGGAGCGGGTTAGGATGGCTATTCCCCCTCCCCCACCAGCCACCATCCTGAGAGGCGGAGGAGGCACTAGAAAGCAAAGTGGTGTGTAATACTTTCTTAGCAGGCTCCACCGCTATGGGGACTGTGTCGATCCCTGCTCCGTTAGCCAGGCTAGGCCTGTTACTGAGGGAGGGGGGGAATATGTCAATCGAAAGGGGGTAAGGGGTCTTGATCAGCTATGGTTAGCCACCCCAGACGCCAGCGTATCATCCTTAGATCCCATGCAACTGTGTTGATAATGTGGAGGTACTTTTGTGTATGTATGTATGTATGTATGTATGTATGTATGTATGTATGTATGTATGTATGTATGTATGTATGTATGTATGTATGTATGTATGTCTCAGACTCAGTGAGTGGTCTGTTGCACTGTGCATCTTTGAAAACTCATAAGAGTGATGTTTGTCGCTGTCATCATGTGACACGTGTGTGTGTGCTTTAATTTATTCATATAGTTGTTGGTATTGTTGTTGGTGTTGGTGTTGTTGGTGCTGTTGTTGTTGTTGGTGTTGTTGTTGTTGGTGTTGTTGTTGTTGTTGGTGTTGTTGTTGTTGGTGTTGTTGGTGTTGTTGTTGTTGTTGACAGACAGATAGATAGATAGATAGATAGATAGATAGATAGATAGATAGATAGATAGATAGATAGATAGATAGATAGATAGATAGATAGATAGATGGATAGACGGACGAATGGATGGATGGATGGATGGATGGATGGATGGATGGATGGATGCGGCTATAATAATTTTCATACAATACTCTTTTTCTACAAATGCTTATATACCTCCAGGGGGGGGGGGGGGGAACAATCACTTTTCGATATTCTCATAAAATAATTGAATGAATAAAATAGTTCAATTTATAACTTGTAGCCATCTCTCACTCTCTAAGAATAAGAGATGCGATTATAAACTTCATTAAAATTTCAAATGATCTGAATGTTGAAGATCTGTTTTTATTTACAATAATAAATGAAATTTTGCAGAATATTATTGAAACTATTGGTTTTCCACGTTGATATAATATATTATATTCAGAGTTTGGGTGTCTGTGGGTGGATGTAATACAAAGGAAAAGTCTCTCCACGAGCTACTTGGAGAGCTAGTGAAAAGATGTTAATATAGTGAGCAGAGAACTGAAAGATCTGGGAATATAGTTCCTTAACAGTTCATTTTAAAGAGATCCAGGTAGACCAGGCTAATTTGCATATTAAGATTGAATTCGTTGATGGCTTCTGAAAGAGAAAGAGATACATTGTTCATAAATGCTCTTGAGATCCAGATTTATATGCATATTAAGATTTGAAATTCTTGTTGTTTATGATTTTCACACGAGATGTTTGGTAGCAAGACTACGTACATATTAACGTGTGGAAATAAAACTGTGTATTATCATCGCAGCATATACCTGTGAGACCTGGACACTTAACAAAACAGCTGAGAAACTCATAAATGCCTTTGAATGTAAATGCTATAGAAGAGTTCTTCAAATATCATGTCCACAAAAAGAACAACTATATCTATACTACAAAAACTTAATAATGAATAAGGCTGGCTAGTAAAGAAGTTAAAAGAGGGAAAACTTAAATATGTTATACACATTAAATAAACGTCACGATAATTTAGAGAAGACCATCTTGGAAGGGTACATAATGGGAAAAAGAAAGAGAGGAAGACCAAGGCAAAGATGGCTGCAAGATATTGTTGAGGATATGCAAATGGATGCATCAGCAGCAGGTCATCTTGCTCACAACCGAGAGGCCTACAGGAGAGCTGTTAGGGAGGTAAAGTTCCGCAAGGGACAAGAAAATAAATGAATGATCTTCGTTCTTTATCTTCTTGGACCTGCGAGCTGATCTTCCCTGCAACCAGTTCTGTGAAAATCCGGAAGCACAGCATTGTGTCGGATTGGGAGCGGGTTAGGATGGCTATTCCCCCTCCCCCACCAGCCACCACTCTGAGAGGCGGAGGCGGCGCTAGAAAGCAAAGTGGTGTGTAATACTTTCTTAGCAGGCTCCACCGCTATGGGGACTGTGTCGATCCCTGCTCCGTTAGCCAGGCTAGGCCTGTTACTGGGGGGGGGGGGGGAATATGTCAATCGAAAGGGGGTAAGGGGTCTTGATCAGCTATGGTTAGCCACCCCAGACGCCAGCTTATCATCCTTAGATCCCATGCAACTGTGTTGATAATGTGGAGGTACTTTTGTGTGTGTGTGTATGTATGTATGTATGTATGTATGTATGTATGTATGTATGTATGTATGTCTCAGACTCAGTGAGTGGTCTGTTGCACTGTGCATCTTTGAAAACTCATAAGAGTGATGTTTGTCGCTGTCATCATGTGACACGTGTGTGTGTGCTTTAATTTATTCATATAGTTGTTGGTATTGTTGTTGGTGTTGTTGTTGTTGTTGGTGTTGTTGTTGTTGTTGTTGTTTTTAAAATTGTTCTTCAAAATAAAAAAAGAACAGTTTGGTATTATTTCCCTTCCTATCTCAAAAGTAGTATTTTCTTGAAGCAGTTTCTCTCTCTTTCTCTATCTATCTATCTATCTATCTATCTATCTATCTATCTATCTATCTATCTATCTATCTATCTATCTATCTATCTATCTATCTATCTATCTATCTATCTATCTATCTATCTATCTATCTATCTCATTCCTCAAAAATAGAATCATTTTTAACAAAGTTAAGTTTGTTCACAGAATTCTGCCGCACAATGCACCGCCTTACTTGTGGTCACTGTTTACGTATAACACTAAACATAGCCAGCGTTTAAAAACTGTCTTCTTCCTAAACCCAGGATTGATCTGTACAAGATAAGCCTTGCATACTCTGCAGTACAGCTCTGGAACACCCTCCCCTACAATTTAAAATCCATTGGTAATACTTCATCCTTTAACTCAAACCTGTTTCATTATTTACTTGCTTGTAATTATATGCCTCCAGAAAATAGCCAGCACTCTCTCAACACATGGCTCGTAAACCATCAAGTACTTCAATGATATAGTTAGAAAAGCAACTTGTTAGATATTGTTAGAAATTATTTTAATGTTTGTTAAAAAAAACACATGTTAGAAGATCTGTATTTACAATGTATTTATGTATATGTCTGCGTGTGTATGTGTGCGTGAGTGCTATTTTATTAGGTTAATTACTTCTTCTCTTTTACTTTGAATGTAGCAGTTAAATCTTACACTCTTTTGATATGTTTTTTCCTAATTTAATTTGTATTTTTGTACTAAATCAAGTGTGTGGGAAGCATGAAAGATGGAGTGATGAAGGGCAGAATGTAAGACGGGCCTGCGTGCCGAATTCTTTACCCTTTAAAAATAAAGATTATTCATTCATTCATTCATTCATTCACGTTCTCTTTCTCTTCCTCCCCCATACTTCCTCTCACTCTGGAGATGTACATGAGTTTGTTTTGGCATTGCCTTCTCTTTCTTTCCGTGAATGTACATGAAAACTTGTTACTTTCTTTAAACATTCACTCTCTCTCTCTCTCTCTGTCTCTCTCCCCCCCCCCTCTCTGTCTGTCTGTCTGTCTCTCTCTCTCAGATTTTACTTACTCCATGTTGAAACATAGAAAGGATGTTGAGCAATAGAGGGCTCACCTGGGCAAGACCAGAAAAAAAAGGCAAAGGACAGGCATTTGTGGAAAATCCTTGTAGTAGCCCTATGTGCCCTGGGCACTTAGGCTCAGAGAGAGAGAGAGAGAGAGAGAGAGAGAGAGAGAGAGAGAGAGAGAGAGAGAGAGAGAGATGTTGAAACAGTCCTAAGAAAGTGACCTGACTAAAGGTTCAGAACTGGAAACGAGCTCTGTTTATGCACGGCAAGTACGTGAACTCTGCGAGCAGGACCGGTAACTCGGTGTTTGTGTCCGGCTGAGTTATAGGGATGATGTTTAGCATGATAGCTTTGTATACGTCTATCTTGTGTTCTGTGTGTATTTCTATTATGTTCTGTAGTGTTGCTATACTAGGTGTAATTATACTGCACACATAAAATATGTCTTCTTCTGTTTCATGTATGTTGTTCCTGCATAGCTGACATGGTGTTGTCTGTTTGAATCTTTGAGCTGCTCTCTGTGTGATGGGTGCCATGTTGTAAATAAGCCGATATGTAGTTTCTCTGGCTTTCGGTGTGATATTCTTAAGATGGAGGTTTGTGAAGGTTTCTTGAAAGTGGAAGAGGCGTATCTCCGACCTATTTTGATCCTGAGATATAGTGGGGGTGCTTGCTTTCTGATTAAATCTTTGTAGATGTCATTTGTTTTACGGTGTATGAGAGCTTCGTTTCCGTGGATGGTTTGACTTCAGGTTGTGTAGAAGGGTGGTAGTGTATCAAAATGGTGGTGGCTTTGAGTTGTTTGGTGGGGGCAGGTTTGATAATCAGAGTCCCATGTAGTAGTGAGCTACCGCGTGCTGTTTTTGGTGCTTGATGATGCGGCCCACGTGACTGATCCTGAGTGCTTGGGTTTGTATGTCTTGGAAGGCGATTTCTCCGTGAATTTTGTCTTGTGTTTGATGCTGTGTATAGTGTTTGTGAAGATGAAGCGTCTGATCTGTTTGTTGATTTCTTGGATTGTCTGTTTTGGAGGGTCTTGAACTGTAGCTATTTAGATTATTTTTGGAATGATGTAAGTGTTTACTATGGTGCTTCTACCAAACATCGTTGTAGCTTTGTATTTGTACCTGTTTAGCATGTCTGTGGTTTGTGTTACAAGTTTCTCCCATGTGGGTTTGTGTGTTTTATTTGGGTGTGACGGGAAAGTGATGCCGTAAAGTTTTATGTTGTCTGTAACTGTGAGGCGAAACGGGAAGTCCCTTTTATTCCGACATCTGCCTACCCCCTTTATTAAGGATTTCTGTATGTTTAGTTTGGCTCCGCTGCCTTTACCAAACTCTGTGAATGTGTCTAGGATGTTCATTATTGATCTTTCTGTTTCTGGGAAGAAGATTGTGTCGTCAGCGTACGCAAGCAACGTTCTCTCTCCCCTGCCAGGTATGAAGGTTCCCCGGATTGTTGTGTCTTGTCTGATCTCCTCTAGAAGTGGTTCCAGAGTGAGTAAGTTCAGTAAAGGAGAGAGAGAGAGCAGCCATGTCTCACAGATCTAGTTAGCCTGAATGAAAGTCTCTCTTAGCGTGTGGTTTACTAAGACTTTGCTTTCAGGTTTGGAGTAGAGAATCTGAATCCATTCTCTAAAGTAGTTCCCTATGCTGCAGTGGAGTAATGTCTTGTTTAAGTATTGGTGTGATACTCTATCAAAAGCTTTCTCCGGATCTAAGGAAAGAATTGACGACTGGCAGTTCTTCTGGCGTGTGTAGTGTATGATATTACGTTTGAAATGTGTGTGTGTATTGGTGTGTGTTTCTGTTTTCTACACTACATTGTTGATATTCGTGTGTGAGTTTGTGCATGGATGGTTTAAGCTTGTTGGTAAGCGCTTTTGTCAGGATCTTGTAGTCTACGTTTAGCAGAGGTATGGGTCTGTAGTTTTTGAGTTGTGCCTTGTCTGGGTTGTCTTTGGGTATGAGTGTATGAGATGGACATATGTCTTTTCAGGCTAAGTGGTAGTTCTTTGCGGTCAAAGGTTTCTGTGAATACATGTGAAAGGATTGATTGATTGATTGATTGATTTTTATTTCAAAAGGGTTAAGAATTGGGCACGCAGGCCCGTCTTAGTTGAGGACCTAAGAGAGGAAAGAAGTGTTGGTAGAACTCTACTATAAGGCCATCTGGTCCTGGTGACTTGTCTTTTTTGCATTCCTTGTACAGCTTGTGTCAAGTTTTCCTTGTACTTCTTGTGTCAAGTTTTCCTTGTACTGCTTGTGTTAAGTTTTCCTTGTACATCTTGTGTTAAGTTTTCCTTGTACAGCTTGTGTCAAGTTTCCCTTGTACTGCTTGTGTCAAGTTTTCCTTGTACTGCTTGTGTCAAGTTTTCCTTGTACTGCTTGTGTCAAGTTTTCCTTGTACTGCTTGTGTTAAGTTTTTCAGTGTTAGTGGTGTATTGAGTGTATGTCTGTCAGTGTAACACAGTTTTTTGTGTGTACTGCATGTATTTGTCTTGTATGTGTGTTTCTGTTTTAGTATCTCCCAATGTTGCTGAATGTTGTGTGCCGGTATGTTGTCAGTGAAAGTGTGGACAAGCTTTGTTATGTGCCCTACAAATTCTTGGTTTTGGAGTGGTAGTAGTATTTGTTAAATTTCCAATGCAGTGATCGTTTGAAAGGTCTGTTTGTGAGTGTCATGTTTACTGTTGTGGCTATTGCTTTGTGATTTGTGATCTGTAGGGTTTCTGTGTGATGCCTGGTTCGTATTATGTGATGTGTTGAGGGTACGTAGATTCTGTCTAGTCTGGTTGGCCTATAGTGGGCGTTGTTTCTGTGCGTGGCGTCTTTACCTTGTGTATGTGTGTGTGTCTATATGTGTCCACTAAACTCTGTGTGTCTGTTATGTCTTGTAATATCTCTAGTTGGTTCTTGTCGTCTCTGCATGTTACAACTATCTGATCTCTAACTTGGCCTCCTATGCTGTCTGCGTCTGACAATACACAGTTAAAATCTCCTCCTAGTATAATGCTGTGTCCTCTATACGTACGAGTGAGTAGAGAGCCCAAGTCCTCATAGAACATTGGCTGATGCTTGTGGTTAGGTGGACCGTGTATGTTGACTATGGTGTATGTGCGTGTATCGTTCGTCGCCCCTACTATGGCTATTCTCCCTCTACTATCTCTGTTTGCTCTAACAATCTCCCATCTGTCTGATGTCTGTGCTGTTGCTACTCCCGATCCTAATTTTTATATGGCTAAGCTAAAACATGAGAATCTAAGGCCTAACTGAGTAGTGATGTGTGCTGCGTGTCTGTCTGTGTGTATGTTTGTTTCCTGGAGGAAGATGAAGTCTGGTTTGTGTGTTTGTGTTAAAGAGACAACGTGGTCTAATTTTGTACGTATGCCTCTGATGTTAATATTTAAAATTATAATTTCGTTATCTATTTTTAAAAGCAAACAATGAAACATGTTGAATCCAACAATTGAAAAAAAGAAAGGTCTGTCTGCATGTATGATGCATCAGCAGCAAGTCATCTTGCTCACAACCGAGAGGCCTACAGGAGATTTGTTTGGGAGGCAAAGTTCCGCAAGGGACATGCAAATGAATGAGTGAATGACTGCATGTATTTGTCTTGTATGTGTGTTTGTGTTTTACAAATACATATAATCCAGAATGATGTTGGCGTTCCTTGGTTGTGAGTCTTAGAAATTAACAACACAAATAATCCACGTGGATGAAAGTTTCGCAGCGGTTCTTGTTCATCAATTATTAGTTGAGGCTCTTCGTCACCTGAGAGGCCATCCACTGCCTGCTGGGCCCAGGAGAAGGGCACTCCCGTGAGCTGTGTTTGCGGGTCCATGTCCTCCTCTGGGAGGAGGACAGTCCCCGCCACTTCTGTTTGTGGTTGTTTGGTTTCCGGTTCTGTCCTTGGGTGACTTGTTTCCGGAATCCTACTACTTGTTACCCGTTTCCGTGGGGTACACGGTGACTTTTTGCTGAGTCTGTGGCGGTTATTGGGTGCTGTCTCTTCTTCCTGTTTTCGACCAGCTTATAACCATTGTCGACAGGTTCTGTAGGTGGCTGTTGATAGTCAGATCCTTGTTCCACGTTGGTTGTGGGGCTGTCTTTCTTCGTCTTTTTTGTCTGCCACTTGCTGGGCGCGTTTATCTTTTGCACCGCCTGTTAGGGCTGGCTTCGTTTTCTTTAGGCATTTGTTAGCCCAGTGGGAGTCCTCGCCGCACGTTGGGCGTGGTGTTTTTCTGCCTTGTTGTGTCACTGGCTAGCAAAATAGGACTTAAAATTAACAAGGACAAAACAAAAATAATGAAACTTTCCATTAATCAAAATGGAAAAATACACATAGAAGGGACAGATATTGAAGAAGTCAATCAATTTGCATACCTTGGCAGCTACATAGACCAGGATGGTGACACTAGAAAGGAAGTTAGGATCAGAATTGAAAAAGCAGCATCGATCTTCAAGAATCTTGAGAACATATGGAATTCAAAAGTTATAAACACAAAAACCAAGTTAAGACTGTTCAGTTCAAATGTAATATCCACCCTTATTTATGCATGCGAAAGCTGGAAAACAACTAAAGAAAAAGACAAGAAATTAGACTCTTTTGAAAACAAATGCCTAAGGAAAATACTCGGCATCAAGTGGAATGAATTCAAGAACAATGCAGAGATAAGACAGATGAATGAACAACAACCAGTCTCATGGGTGATCAGGAAAAAGAGATGGACATATGTTGGTCACGTGATGAGAAGAAATGATCAGAGAATCCCAAACAAGCTATCAAGTGGAACACAACAAGCCGAAGAAAGAGAAGCAGACCGCGTGAAACTCTAAAGAGGACATTATTAAGAGAGGCCAAATTAACAGGCCTAAAATCACTTAATGAGGTTGAAAGACTCGTCGAGGACAGGAAAAATTGGCGAACTACTTTGCGAGCCCTATGCGACGTTTAACGGCACTGGAAAGATATAAAAGTGTCACTGCGATTTATCTCCTTTGTGCCGTTATGGTTCCTTATAACTGTGAAATGTGGCACCTCCACTTTGGGCCTGCATAGGGAGCTCCATTTGTCGGAAGCTTTTTCTACCATCGAGACTTCTGTCTCTTCGTCGCCTGCCAGGAACACGATGAGTCTTTTGGCCATGTGCATCTTAGTCGTCTGAGGTAACCAGTGCAACGTTCCTTGTCCAGGTGCTCGATTGTAATCGCCAGCTTATACCGGTCCTCGAGTTCCAGTGTTCTGCCGTGTAGAGAACTGTAGCTGGTGATGTTGGCCGCCTGCTTCAGTGTGACGAACCACTTTGTTTTGGTTTCGTATCTACTGAGAGTCGTTTAATCCGTCCATCCCAAGCCCCATTGGCCCGGCTAAGATGCTGTACATGTACACATAGGACATTTGTGTGGCGTTACCTCGGCTGATCCGGCTAAGATACTGTACATGTACACATAGGATATTTGTGTGGCGTTACCCCGGCTGATCCGGCTAAGATGCTGTACATGTACGCATAGGATATTTGTGTGGCATTACCTCCACTGATCCGGTTAAGACTCTGTACATGTACACACAGGATATTTGTGTGGCATTACCCCCATTGATCCGGCTAAGATACTGTACATGTACACACAGGATATTTGTGTGGCGTTACCCCCGTTGATCCGGCTAAGATGCTGTACATGTACACATAGGATATTTGTGTGGCATTATCCCCGCTGACAGCAACGACCAGAGTTCCGGGGTGCTGGAACTGGCCGCCCTCCAAATCCTCCCCCTTCTCCTCGTTGAAGATAAAGCTTTCATCCTTGCCTCTTTCTGGCATGTTTTCGCCTCTTGTTGTTAGCAGTTTAATTTGGTACAATCGCACACCTCGTACACAAGTAGGACACAAGAAGAAAGAGACATCGTTGCTGCATTTGCTACGTAGCTAGTAGATATCTCCTTCTACCTGCATTTGTTATTTCCCTTGCCTCTGTTTCCAGATAGGGTTGCTGGCCTTATGCCGAACCCTCCTTAGTCACCTTTTACGATCATGCATCTTGTTGGCAGAAATGCAGATGAAGCCGCTGACAGCAATTACTGAGGAAAGACGCTGGCGATGGTTGGGACATGTGCTCCGAATGACTGACAACTCACTACCAAAAATAGCACTAAGATGGGCACCACAGGGGAACAGAAGTAAGGGTAGACCAAAAGAGACATGGAGAAGAACAACAGAGAGGATGTTGAGCAATAGAGGGCTCACCTGGGCAAGAGCAGAAAAAAAGGAGAAGGACAGGCATTTGTGGAAAACCCTTGCGGAAGCCCCATGTGCCCTGGGCACTTAAGGTTCAGAGAGAGAGAGAGAGAGAGTAGATATCTCACTTAAATTATGAAATGTTGCATTCAAAATAAGCAATATTTAGTATTTCAAAGGCTTCTTAAATAAAAGCATAAAATTTGTCTTCATAAAATATAAATTACATTTAGCTCTATGGTTTCGTGTGTAATTTTAACAATTCTTCACAACAAATGAAAAATAAAAATTCGCTTTCACGTTCAATTTCTTTCTTGTTAAAGCAGAGGTTGTCGCCCTTCAAAGTGAACAAAAGTTGAAAGATGCCTATCTATCTATCTATCTATCTATCTATCTATCTATCTATCTATCTATCTATCTATCTATCTATCTATCTATCTATCTATCTATCTATCTATCTATCTATCTATCTATCTATCTATCTACGAGGGATGATTAATAAGTTCTCGGCATACGGTACAACGGATTATCTGTGGACAACATTTTTTGTTTTTGGTTATTTCTCAACATAGTCCCCTTGCAAGTTTATGCACTTAGTCCAGCGATCCTGGAGCATACGGATCCCTTCTTTGTAAAAGTTAGCATCTTGTGCCAGTAGAAAGTGCTCTACAGCATGTCATTCATCATCTGAAGCTCCTTTTTCATTTTAGTAAACAGGTAATAGTCCGAAGGGGCCAAATCTGAGGAATAAGGAGGATGTTCAAGAAGCTGGAAGCCACATTCATGAATGGCAGCCATTGCCACCGCCGACTTGTGAACTAGAGCATTGTCTTGATGAAAGATGATTCCTCTCGTCAATTTCCCTCGACGCTTTTCCTTCAGTTTGACCCGCAGTTGCTTCACAAGTTTAGCGTAATAGACCGTTCTGCTCTTTTGAAGATAGTCTACCAATAGAACATCTTCTGAACCTCAAAAGATGGAAGTCATCATTTTGCCTGCAGACAGAACCACCCTTGCTTTCTTTGGAGGTGGGGATCCATGATATTTCCACTGCTTTGGCTGTTCTTTGGTTTCTGGTTGAAAATGATGAACCCAGGTCTCATCCATAGTCACAAATTGCTGAAGAAACTTTTCAGGATCTGCAGAAAAATGGCCAAGATTATCTCTTGACATGTGACGCTGTCGTTTGTGATCAGCTACAAGAAGTTTCGGGACCTATCGAGCAGAGACCCTTTGTGATTTGAAGATCATTGTGAATAATGGCATGAACACGTTCCTGGGAGATGCCCAACTCAGTAGCAATGTACCGCTCAGTTAGTCGTCGATCTTCCATTATCATGTCATGGATTCTGCCGGTGGTTTCATCGGCGATTACAGTTCTTGGTCTTCCTGGACGGGCATCATCTTCCAGATTCTCTCTTCCATGTTTGAATTGAGCTGCCCATTTCTTCACTGTGTTGTAAGAAGGGGCACTCTCCCCTAGAGTCTCTACCATATCCTCATGGGTCTCCTTCAAAGATAAGCCTGTGATGCAGAGGTAGCAAGTGACCTCTCGATGAGAAATGTTATCCATTTTCTCAATTTCTGCCACCCCTTACCACTTCAGTAGCCTGTAAACAAAAATTGGTAGCAGTTAATATCTTGAAACTTGGTGTTTAATCTTACATTAACCTGATCTACAAATGCACCTAATATCAACTGCGTGTTTCAAGTATTTGTACCTTATGCCGAGAACTTATCAATCACATCTATCTATCTATCTATCTATCTATCTATCTATCTATCTATCTATCTATCTATCTATCTATCTATCTATCTATCTATCTATAGTTAGTTTATTATATGGGCATCATATAGGTAGAATGTCTGAAACAGAAAGTTTGTGTGATAATGGGGAAAATGTCAAACGGGCCTGCGTGCCCAATTCCTATCCCATTGGAAAGAAAGATCAATCAATCAATCAATCAGTCAACATCTTTATCTTTAACTGTAGAATTTCTTCTTTTATTTCACACGAAGATGCCATACATCATATCACCTTTTCCTGCATCCTTCGACTTTTGCCTTATCTGTTGATCATGTTAATTATCCCCCCCCCCTCTCTTTACTTATCAGCTCATTTATCTCTTTATCTACTCTACTTAGCGTTCTCTCTAAAGGTCAACTTCATTTATCGCTCTATCACTCTAATTGTCTACTTTGTTTATCATTATATCTGTCTAAATGTCTAGACCATTTATAATTCTATGGTTTTGTCTGTCTAACTATCTACCCTATCGTTCTGTCCGTCTAACTGTCTACTCTATCGTTCTGTATGTCTAACTGTCTACCTTATCGTCCTGTCTGTCTAACTGTCTAATCTATCGTCCTGTCTCTCTAACTGTCTAATCTATCGTCCTGTCTCTCTAACTGTCTAATCTATCGTTCTGTCTCTCTGTCTAATGTATCGTTCTGTCTCTCTAACTGTCTACTCTATCGTTCTGTCTCTCTAACTGTCTAATCTATCGTCCTGTCTCTCTAACTGTCTAATCTATCGTTCTGTCTCTCTGTCTAATGTATCGTTCTGTCTCTCTAACTGTCTAATCTATCATTCTGTCTCTCTAACTGTCTAATCTATCGTTCTGTCTGTCCAACTGTCTACTCTATCGTTCTGTCTAACTGTCTACTCTATCGTTCTGTCTGTCTAACTGTCTTCTCTATCATTCTGTATGTCTAACTGTCTACTCTGTCATTCTGTCTGTCTAACTGCCTACTCTATTTATACCACTACAATTTTAATCCAACAATTGTTTCAATAACTTGCCTGAGTTTCTGTATTTATATATACAGAATCAAATACTTGGAGAAAACTAGCCATATACTGGACCCTGATAAATACCTTAAGAAAACTAGCCAATTACTGGACCCTGCTAAACATTTGAAGAAAACTAGCCAGATAATGGACCCTGCCAAATACTTGAAAAAAACTAGCCAAATAATAGACACTGCCAAATACTTGAAAAAAAAACTAGCCAAATAATGGACCCTGTCAAATACTTGAAAAAAAAACTAGCCAAATAATGAACCCTGCCAAATACTTGGAAAAAACTAGCCAAATAATGGACCCTGCTAAATACTTGGAAAAAAAACTAGCCAAATAATGGACCCTGCCAAATACTTGGAAAAAAACTAGCCAAATAATGGACCCTGCCAAATACTTGAAAAAAACTAGCCAAATAATGGACCCTGTTAAATACTTGAAGAAAACTAGCCAAATACTGGATCCTGCTAAATACTTGAAGAAAACTAGCCAAATAATGGACCCTGGTAAATACTTGAAAAAAACTAGCCAAATACTGGATCCTGCTAAATCTATCGTGCATACAGTACCAACTCATAACAGTCTTCATACACTTTTCTTCTCCTTAAAATGAGCATAATGTAGGAATCTGATAGAGTCTTTATCTTGAGCACGTCGTGTAAAGAGCTGTCCTGGAATGATTGTCATTTCCAATAAATCGATCTCGAGTTTCGTGTGAGCTTCCCGCAGACCTATGTCTGAAGTTGGCACCTCGAGTGGGCAGTTCAGCAAGACAAGGCATGGAGAGCATGGAGAGGATGGAGAGAAGTTTAGAACGTGGACCAAGAAAAAGCAGAACTGAGAAGTTGGGGGGAGGGACTTTCGAATGATGGATTCTCGATAGACTTGACTGAAGACTTACAAAGTACGTATCTTCTGTATTTAGAAGGGGGGGGGGCGGGAGGTTACATGTCTCTTTGCAAGTTATTTAAAAGGAAATAGGCGGTTATATTGTTTAGATTAGTAGCTGATCAGAAGAACAGACAGATAGGCATGCCGGAAGGCAGTCAAACAGACAGGAAGATAGACGGGAAGAAAGATTAACATATAAGCAGACAGACAGGAAGAAAGACTGACGGACAAGCAGACAGACGGGAAGAAAGATTAACAGACAAGCAGACAGACAGGAAGAAAGATTGACAGACAAGCAGGCAGACAGGAAGAAAGATTCACAGACAGACCGGAAAAAAGATTAACACACAAGCAGACAGACAGGAAGAAAGATTCACAGACAAGCAGACAGACAGGAAGAAAGATTAACAGACAAACAGGAAGAAATATTGACAAACCGGAAGAAAGATTGACAGACAAGCAGACAGACAGGAAGGAAGATTGACAAACAAGCAGACAGACAGGAAGAAAGATTGACAGGTAAGCAGACAAACAGGAAGAAAGATTAATAGACAAGCAGACAGACAGAAAGGAAGATTAACAGACAAGCAGATACAGTCACTCTGAGTGTCACACGTAGACAGAAAATCAAGCAGGCAGACAGACAGGCGGAAAGAATGACTGACAGACAGGCTGATAGACAGGCAAGTAGATAGACAATCAAAGAGGCAAGTAGATAGATAGATAGATAGATAGATAGATAGATAGATAGATAGATAGATAGATAGATAGATAGATAGATAGATAGATAGTGAACAGTATTTACCTCCGCTAGACTAGTGCCTACAAAAGATCGGACATACTTGGAGACGGTACGTCATTTAGTACATCAGCTTTTGGCTGACGTGATCAAGGTGGAGCCAGTTAATACCGCTGGCAGAATGTCATTACCAGTAATTCCTTCTCATGTCTGCGACAGTAATCTCATTAAGTTCAGTCCTTGAGTCTTAAATGATTGACTTGATATTGTGATTTCTGACATATCTGCCAGGATTTTCGTTTCTGGAAGTTGCTCGTTCTTAAGAGAAGACGAGAGTTCTAGTGTTCTATGTTTATAAATGAGTGCTGGTGTTCTCTGTTTATAAATGCGTGCTAGTGTTCAATTTTTATAAATGAGTGTTGGTGTTATTTGTTTATAAATGAGTGCTGTTGTTCTCTATTTATAAATGAGTGCTGTTGTTCTCTGCTTATAAATGAATTCTGTTGTTCTCTGTTTATAATTGAGTTCTGGTGTTCTCTGTTTATAACTGAGTTTTGATGTTCTCTGTTTATAATTGAGTTCTGGTGTTCTCTGTTTATAATTTAATTCTGTGGTTCTCTGTTTATAATTGAGTTCTGGTGTTCTCTACTTATAATTGAGTTCCGGGGTTCTCTGTTTCTAATTGGGTTCTGGTGTTCTCTGTTTATAACTGAGTGGTGTTAAGTACTGTGAAAGTAGTACCGATATTCCGTTGTGTTCTCCTCTTCTGGGTAAATCGGACCTTTTAATACACTGTAATACTGGGGTTTCCCGTAGCCGGCAGAGCCGTCTATCTGGGGTTGACTGGAGTTCCAAGGGGATGGGAAAAGGAAGCAGTTGGGGGGGGGGGGAAGGGTGAGTGGGCGGAGGGAATCAGAAATATTAGTGTGTGTATGGAGGCGCCAGAGATGTGCCCTGGGAGCCACTGAAGGAGAAGGAGGAGGATAAGGAGGTGGATAAGGAGGAGGAGGAGGATAAGGAGGAGGAGGATAAGGAAGAGGGGGGAAATCAGAAAAGTTTGAAAGCCTGTACAGGGAACCACTCCGTGGAGGGAAAAGTTGTAGTTAAAAAGAGTAAAAGGACAACGAAGGTGGAGATGGATGGACAACATCAGGAATAGCAGAGGACTTTAAAAATGAAAACTGAAATTCCTGTACTCAGGAAACCCTAGTCTGCAACTTAGAAAAGAGGTCTCAGCACGGGCGTGCGAACTAAGTGGCACAAGAGCGTGAACTAGGTGGCATAACACTCTCAAGGTCCCTGGAGAATACCGGCAAGAGAACGTGTTAGATGGAGTTCCGATACTGCATCCATCTTTCCCTGAGAAGGCATGATGATGATGATGATGATGTCATGCTCTGCTGTCTAACTTCGTCTTCTTTCTCATAATTTCATTCCCACTCCCTGACATTTAAATTGGAAATTTTCCAGCAGGTATGCTCCCTATTTCAAACTCTCTCTTGAACCCGTTGCGTCTTTCCCTACACGAAAATAACCCATCCTCTCTGATGAACTGTACATTTTGAACTCATCCACATTAAAACCGGCAGGCTATTTGTCTGCTCATACATCCATGTAATACAGAAATCCTATAGCTCTCTATCCACAAAATTGGGCAAGAAATGTTTAAAACACAGTGTCTCTAACAGAAAACGCATTGCTCTGAAAGGGTCTATTAGCATTCGGGACATCACAATCACACATTGAAGGATTCCGTATTTGGAGAAAATGATAGAGAACTAGGAGAAGTTTTGCTCACAGCCGTAGAAAGAAGAGAAACCGTTTCCTATTTTATTTTCTTGCACGCAGAAAATGGTTCTGTGTATCCATTGGGTGAGATATGGACGTCTTTCGTTTTTTGTGTACTGATATTTTATGAAGAAAGAGATAGAGAGAAACGAAATTTTCACGTACGTCATACGCTCGCATACAGCAGCTTTATACGAGTTCCTTACGTTTTGGAGATCTGTCTCAGTGTGACCTACGTACGTACGTAAGATATGAACAAGATTGTCAACATATTATATAGAGGAAGATATCAAGTCAAGGGTTCTCAAACCATTTAAGATTACGGACAACCCCCCCCCCCCCACACCAAAAAAAATGCATAATACAAGGGGAAGTCACTAAGTAACTCGCAAATGCCTGTTACAAAAAACAAAAAAACAAACAAATAAACAAAAAACTAAATGCGACAGTAATTTGAAAACTTTAAATTTTTGAACCTACATTATTCCCCTATTTCTCAACGTAATCGCCACCAACATTGATACATTTGTCCCATCGTGTAAACAGTGATGCAATATCCATGGCGTAAAAATCGGGAGTCCGATTTCTGAACCATTTTTTTTACTTCTGTTTCCACCTCTTCGTCACTCGAGAATCTTCTCCCACCAAGGTGGTTTTTCAATGGACCAAACAGGTGAAAATCACTTGGAGCTAAGTCAGGACTATAGCGTGGATGTTCAAGAACTTCCCAACCAAACTGGCTAATTTTCTCTTGGGTTAACCGACCGTATGTGGTCTGGCATTGTCATGAAGGAGAAGCACACCTCTAGTCAGTAGACCAGGACGTTTTCTTCGAATTGCATCCCGTAGCATCGACAGAACTTCACAGTACGATACAGAATTCACACTGTCACCATACTTCTGGAACTTGGTTAACAATACTCCTTGATAATCCCAGAACACTGTCAGCATAACCTTCCCCGCAGAAGGTGTAATCTTGAATTTTTTTAAGCATGGCGATGACGGGTGTTTCCATTGCATTGAGGCACGTTTTGATTCGGGTTGGTAGTGGTGCACCCAAGATTCGTCTCCAGCAATAATCCTTTGGAGCATGTCTTCACCTTCATATACTTAATGACAGAGATGCTTCAATGACAAACCAAATCGGTTAATTTTGTGTTCATCATTCAGATCTCTGGGTACCCAACGTGAGCAAATTTTCCGAAAATTCAATTGCTCATGCATTATTCTGTAGGGTAAGCCACCTGAACATCGGATTGCACTTGCTACACTGTCTATCTTTACACGTCTATCAGCTCTGATAATCTCATTCACACGTTGCACAGTCGCTTCTGTTGCAATCTGAACAGGACGGCCAAGTCTGACTTTGTCAACAATTTCGTTGGTCCCTGAGAAAATTCTTTTACCCAGTTATAGACCGCTTTACGTGATAAACACTTTTCAGCATAAACTGTGATCATTTCCTTATGAATGTCCTCAACTGAATGTCCTTTATCCCACAAAAATCGCACTACACTTCTCTGTTCTTCTTTGGTACACACTAACAGATGGGTAGCCATTTTGTTATTGCTTTTT
The DNA here is from genome assembly GCA_009760885.1 of Achatina immaculata. NCBI lineage: Eukaryota > Metazoa > Mollusca > Gastropoda > Stylommatophora > Achatinidae > Lissachatina > Lissachatina immaculata. The sequence goes on from CM019711.1 coordinate 12,817,214, forward strand.
GCATGCGCACGTAACTCCCAGCGGCCCCTGCATACAACTATTATAAAGTTGGATGACGGTACTATCTAAGGATGTATTTAAATATTGCCTGATAACTGCCCTGATAAATTATTTCAAGAGTTACTTAGTGACTTCCTCTCGTATTTTCACTATACCTTTGTTAGACAGACTGTCAAAATCATCATCATCATCATCATCACCACCACCACCACTACCAATAGCGCTGGTCGTATTAGTTGCCTGTATGACTGAAGAAGATGCCACCAGCTAAAGTCTCTTTTACAAATTGACAGATAAGAACTGCTTGGCTGAAAGAAAATTGTAATGTTAACGACAACATTTTTTAACATTTCTTTTTATTTTAGGACATCACGTCCCATACCCACATTATTTTGATTCCTTATCTCTATTATTTGGTTCTCACTCCATCATTTGGTATCCCATACCCTCAATATTTGGTTCTCATTCCCTCATTTCATCCCCATACTCTCATTATGTGGTTCTCTTTCCATCATTTGGTATCTCATACCCTCATTATTTGGTTCTTATTCCATCATTTGGTATCTCATACCCTCATTATGTGGTTATCATATCCTGATACAGCTTTGGTAAACAATAGTATGATAAAAACACTAATAAAGCTTTGATACACAACATTATGATTAGAACACTAATACTGCTTTGGTAAGTGGTCTGAGCACGCCTAATGTAGACTAATGTACATGTTCGCTGCAGATCTAATGTAGGTTAATGTAAGTGTCTGTGCACGTCTAATGTAGGTTAATGTAAGTGTTCTGAGCACGTCTAATGTAGTTTAATGTGTTATAAACACGTCTAATGTAAATTAATTTAAGCGTTCTGAACACGTTTAATGTAGGTTAATGTAAGTGTTCTGAACACGTCTAATGTAGGTTAATTTAAGCGTTCTGAACACGTCTAATTTAAGTTAATGTTAGTGTTCTGAACACGTCTAATGTAAGTTAATGTAAGCGTTCTGAACACGTCTAATGTAGGTTAATGTAAGTGTTCTGAGCACGTCAAACGTAAGCTAGGTTATCCATAATTTTCATAGACGTATTAAATTGCGATGGGTTCATGAGAACTTTACTGCATCATTATTCGAGAATCAATGTATCCACATTTCACTTCGTTCTGTTCTTGTCTTACTTACACACACACACGCACGCACACACTCACACACACACGCACAAAATGTCTTAATCTCGCCCTCTTCCTCGTGGAAGAAATCAAACTCTCCCAGCGACTTCTCCGACGGGATTAACATCTCCGAAGACTTCTCAAACAGATTAAAGGTAATCCTGTTCAACGGGAAAATCAGATTTAGTTTGTTGTTGCCCTTTCTTCTCCAACGTCCCGCGGAAACAGGTCGGATTCTTGCCCGGCGGGCCCTGTCTTGTTTCGATCTTTATTGATGTAATTTCAGCCTAGGCTAACTAGGGGCGATAGTGGCATCCGAGCGAACGTCAGGAGTGGGGCAAAGACTCCAGCTATATTCTTCCTACTGCTCTCCGAATACTGCTGCGACAGCAAGGGGCATCCTACTGCTCTCTGAATACTGCTGCGACAGCAAGGGGCATCCTCCTGCTCTCCGAATACTGCTGCGACAGCAAGGGTCATCCTCCTACTCTCCGAATACCGGGCTGCGACAACAAGGGACATCCTCCTGTGTCTCCTATCACTGCTAGACGCAACCGGCTGGGGGGGGGGGGCAGACGTCACATTCTCTAGGGCGTGTCCTAGGAAATGATGGCAACATTGACAGTTGGCCGACATCGTTGTCTATCGTCTTCATCGTCATCGTCATCATCGGGCAGGCTGAGCAAAATCTCATAAATACACAATCAGTAGATAAGGCAGACCTGCCAACAGCGTCGAAGAGGAAGGATAGTTTTTACAATCCTTAAAAGTTTCTATGATAGTAACACGTTTCTATGATAGTAACAAGTTTCTATGATAGTAACAAGTTTCTATGATAGTAACACGTTTCTATGATAGCAATAAGTTTCTATGATAGTAACAAGTTTCTATGATAGTAACACGTTTCTATGATAGAAACAAGTTTCTATGATAGTAACACGTTTCTATGATAGTAACAAGTTTCTATGATAGTAACACGTTTCTATGATAGTAACAAGTTTCTATGATAGTAACAAGTTTCTACGATAGTAACAAGTTTCTATGATAGTAATAAGTTTATTAAATCTGGTACTAGTAGAGTAGAGTTAGACGAAGGAGTATGGTTCAATTTTACGAAAGCAGGTAGGGAGAAGAAGGAAGGAAAATTAGCAATAAGGAAGGAAAGCTAATGAAGGAAAACTACCAGTAAAGGAAGGAAATCTAGCAGTAAGGAAGAAAAGCTAGCAATAAGGAGTACGAATAATGAAACGGTTATGACAGACAACAATAACAGGCCAATATTTCGGCAAAACTGCCTTTATCAAGGACGAACGTGTTTTATTTGTTTACTATGTTTCCAGGGATTCATTGACGTAACACGTATACACAGTGAACGAAGGGAAGTAATCAAATGATTGAAACAGACTTATTCTCGCACATTCTAAACTGTTTACAGCGAAGGAAGATATGCGCGGGGACCAACAATGCAAGGAAACGAGAAGAGAGGAACAAGTCACTCCGAGCTCTGTCTTTTCATCTCCAGCTCATCCTCAAAGACCCACGTTTCATCACCTGTTGTCACTTTCTCCAAAAATAAAATCAAGCTCACTCCTCACTTGCTCCAAAAGCTCACGAGAAATCTGTTTTTTCTTCTGTTCGTCGCTCAAAATCTTAGGAACCAATTTTGGGCACACGTTTTCCGCAGGTGCAATTCTTTCGTGACGATTTCACGCACAATGGATTTTGGAAGTCCCACTTGATCTGCTGTCAATCACTCGGACGTCAGTCAGAGTCCAAAACCGCTTTCGCCTTATCAGCGTTGTCGGAAGTGTGAGGCGTTTTGCGTTGCTCATCCTCGAAGCTCTCTCTCTCTTCCTTCCTTGAACGTCTTGTGCCACCGAAGCATTTGAGCTTTCGATCAAGCATCCTTCCTGTAGGCTCTCTGTATCATAGCAAGCGTCTCTGTCCCGGATTTTTCAAGTTTAACGCAAAACTTTCTCGCTGCTGGACGCTTCTCTGCATTTTGATCGTTACGGGACGCTTAACAGCCGTCCACTTCGCAAGCGATCCGCGCTATGTAATAGCTCAGAGCCAAGTGACGAGATATCGACCCGTTTACCCAACACCCCCCCCCCTTAACCTTCAGGCCTGGAGAATCCGTCCTCCGACCGTGCTGACTGGCTGAATGAAATAAGTCTCATTACTTACCGGATACACCTTGTATATTCAAGAGAAAGAAGTACTGTATCTGGTCAAGCAAGTAAGGCAGGGAGCAGGAGTTAAGGCAGGGGGCAGGAGTCAAGACAGTGAGGAGGAGTTAATGCAGGGAGTAGGAGTTAATGCAGGAAGAAGGAGTTAAGGCAGGAAGTAGGAGTTAAGGCAGGAAGTAGGAGTTAAGGCAGGAAGTAGGAGTTAATGCAGGAAGTAGGAGTTAAGGCAGGAAGTAGGAGTTAAGGCAGGAAGTAGGAGTTAATGCAGGAAGTAGGTGTTAAGGCAGGAAGTAGGAGTTAAGGCAGGAAGTAGGAGTTAAGGCAGGAAGTAGGAGTTAATGCAGGGGGGCATGAGTCAAGGCAGGGGGCAGGAGTTAAGGCAGGGGGCAGGAGTCAAGACAGTGAGTAGGAATTAAGGCAGGGAGTAGGAGTTAAAGCACGGGGCAGGAGTCAAGGCAGGGCAGGAGTTAATGCAGGGGGGCAGGAGTCAAGGCAGGGGGCAGGAGTTTAATGCAGGGGGGGGCAGGAGTCAAGGCAGGGGGCAGGAGTCAAGCCAGAGGGCAGGAGTTAAGTCAGGGGGCAGGGGGCAGGAGTCAAGCCAGAGGGCAGGAGTCAGGGGGCAGGAGTCAAGCCAGAGGGCAGGAGTTAAGTCAGGGGGCAGGAGTCAAGCCAGAGGGCAGGAGTTAAGTCAGGGGGCAGGAGTCAAGCCAGAGGGCAGGAGTTAGTCAGGGGCCAGAATTGAGGCAGGGGCAGGAGTTAAGGCAGTGACAGAGGTTAAGTCATGGGGTCAAGAATTAAGGCAGAGACAGGAGTTAATGCAGGGACAGTAGTTAAGGCATGAGGTAGGAGTCAAGGCAGGGGGCAGGGGGCAAGGCAGGGGTCAAGGCAGCGGTCATGGCAAAAGTAAAATCTGTAGAGCATTCGTACCAACATGACCTGTGTAAGAAACGAGGCATAAAGGGGCAAGCAAGAGCAAGGGCATTTAAAGCCTTTCAGAAACAGCAGAAAAGGGCCTCATGCTGTCTGTGGAGTATACGAAATAAAAATAATGAGAGCTTAAATAATTTCGCTTGTCACATCTAATACCGGTCCCTCCGTGCCAGAATCGCTAAGATGCACTCCAAGCTGTTGTGCCACTCGGAAGACCGTGGTTCAATTCCAGGACGGAAACACAACTCCCTAGATCATAGAGGAAGTAGTAAGGAGTTGTGTTGCTAATCCCCCAGCTCTCTGTAGCAGAGTTTCTGCATATGTTAGAGTGAAGAAAGATATGTGCAGTTCCCCTCCTCTCCCAGTGCAAAACTCGTCCCCCCCCTCTTAGCTTATCTGTTTCCATAGACTACCGTCCCCTCCATGACTTGCCCAGGCATCGAGGTATACTCTATTCTAAAAGAACATAGTTTTAAACGTAACTTGTTAGATCTTGTTTGAAATTATGTTAATGAATGTCCAGGAGTGTAAGGTAAATGAGCTTCAGTGAAGATGTATTTGTGTGTATGCGTGTGTGTGTATGTATGTGCAGGGGTCAGCGGGGTAGGGGTATCCCCTATCAAAGGAGAAGTAAGACGCCTCCTTACCTCCGTCAGTCTACGGGACACCTTTGGCCAAGGTGGAGTATAGCCTCCCATCAGGGTGACATCAAGATATGGGAGCAGGTGGTGGATGGAAAAGGGAGAGCAGCCGACAGATAATGTTGGTTATGGTCACCATTCTATGATGGTAGGCAGATGATCTCAATGTAGGGACAATGGCTACGATCAATGACTAGTACAGTCACTGCCCGGAAGGAAAGCAATGGTAAACTATCTTCTGGAAATATACCAAGAAACCCAAACAGCGACAAGAAAGAGAGGAAGACCAAGGCGAAGATGGCTGCACGACATCGTTGATGATCTGCAAATGGATGCATCAGCAGCAGGCCATCTTGCTCATAACCGAGAGGCCTTCATGAGAACTGTTAGGGAGGCAAAGTTCCGCAATGAATGAATGAATGAGTGTTCGAGCTCTACCTTGTTAGATCATTACCTCTCACGTAGTTCATTGTCCTATATTTGTGAATGTAATAGTTTCATTTTGGTTTCTTATATGGTTTTTTTTTTCATGTAATCTGTATTCTTATGTTAAATCGAGTGTATGGGGGAAAACAAAAGATGCAGTGATGAAGGGCAGAATGTAAGAAATCGAGTGTGTGAGAAGAATAAAAGATGCAGTGATGAAGGACAGAATGCAAGACGGGTCTACCCTTCCAATTCTTCACCTTTTGAAAACAAAGATCATTCATTCATTCCCTCACAGACCCGACCTTATAACAAGGAAATCCCTCGGGGGCCCCCCGAAGTATTCAACCAGCTAGACCCCACCCCCCCCCCCCAATTCCCAAACATCAAAGGACCCGTGGGTCTGTATGCGCGCCCGAAAACCCACGTGCTCAAGAAAGGATCATGTGAATAATAGTGTCCTCAGAGGAAAAGAGTTCCTTGCAGACAGCTGAAGGTGCCCAGAGATAAAGCGGGCATTCTGTGAAAGAGAGACAGAGAGACAGAGAGAAAGAGCCAGAGAGAGACAGAGAGAGAAAGACAAAGAGAGAGAAAGAGAGAGAGAAAGAGAGAGAAAAAGAGAGAGAGAAAGAGAGAGAAAAAGAGAGAGAGAGATAAAGAGAGAGAGAGAAAGAGAGAGAGAAAGAGAGAAAGAAAGAGAGAGAGAAAGCGAGAGAGAGAAAGCGAGAGAGAGAAAGAGGGAGTGAAAGAGAGGGAGAAAGAGAGAGAAAGAGAGAAAGAGAGAAAGAAGAGAGAGAGAGAGAGAAAGAGAGAGAGAGAGAGAGAGAGAGAAAGAGAGAAACATTTATTTCATTTTCAGCATAAAATAAGATGGGGATACTCAGGGTCAACTTCAGCGCCATCTCTATTGTTTCCCGGTGCAAATTACGCGCTTTAGAAAAGGTCACGTGGTTCACACACTTTTAACAGAACGTTTTCCCAAGAATCAGCTGAAGAGTGGCGGAGTGGCTGGTGTGTCTGAGTATTGCCCACTCATCCACAGCCAGTATTATCTCATATTCGTCCCTTGCCTGGTTCGCTATTTTTTTTCCCCTCCAAATTTCCCAGAAGAATGCTACCCAGGTTTAGCTTTTTTTTTGCCGGAAACTGGAAGGAAGATTAAAAATTTAGAACCTGGAGCGCTGTTTCCTTTACCCTGTGGTTGGTGTCGGCGTTTTATTTATCAGAACTGAAAATAATTGATAATTATTTATAATAATATTTTATTTATTAGAATTGTATTTCACATATTTAATCGGCGAAGCAGGTAAATACGAGGGAACGGAAAAAAAGATGTTAAAGCTAGAATAACCAGAGCCAGGACAGCATTTATCCAACTTAACAAAATATGGTCAGCTAAGAACATCAAAACAAGAACCAAACTTAGGCTTTTCAATACAGATGTAAGACTGTCCTGCTATATGGTTTATAGATATGGGTTATGGCCAAGACAATACAACAGAGGATACAAACATTCATGAACTACTGCTTGAGGGGGATTTTAAGATCAGGAACGAGGAGGTCTAGGAAAGGCGATGATGATGATGATGATGATGATATCATAAAACGAGCAGCACGGTTTAATTTCTAATTTTTATTCTTAAATTTGAACAGAGAACCTCTCAGAGTCCACGAAAAGGGAGCGTCATTTTTTCCATTTTAGAAACTTTCGAACAAAATGGCGGCAACTGCGTTCCCTTTTAGACTTGCTGAGGCCTCACAACTGTATAAAGCCTGGAGTTCCCTTTGTTAAAAAAAACAATTAAGTTATACCGTGTGAATGTTCTAGCCACAGTTCTTGGATTCTGTGGTTAAGTTCGAAGTGTTGTTAATTTATCTAAATATACAAAAATGGACGTGTGTGTATGTTTGTATATATGTTCCAGCATCACGCCGGAGCGCCTGCAGCAATTTCAACCAAACTTGGTACACATACAACTTACAATCTGGAAAGAAATTCTGTTGGGTGTAAGACATCCCTAGGATACCCCTATGACCCCTAGGGGTCGGAGGTACATGTGAAAATAATAAAAAATGAACGATATTAGTGTCGAATCCACAGTTTTCTGGGTCGAGGAGATGAATAGTGACACTCCCGATGCAATTTAAGTCCAAGTTCAGCTCCCAACGGCATGGGGGGTCCTAGGAGTGGTGGTGGGATGGCGTGACATGTAGAAATAATCGAAAACTACCGATATTAGTGTCGAATCCATAGTGTTCAGGGTCGTTAAGCTGACTGGTGACAGTCCTGATGATAATTAACCCCACGTTTTAGTCGAATAGAACAAATAGAACTTTGTAGAACCGTCTAGACTCTGTAGAATCTTATAGAAGGTTATGGAATTATAGAACAGTGTAGAACCTTCTAGAAGATTGTGGAACTGAATAGACCTCTCTAGAACCTTCTAGAAGGCGGTGGAAATGAATAGAACGCTGTATAACCGTCTAGAAGTTTGTGGAAATGAACAGAATTTAGTTGATTATGATAAATAAATACCCGAGCAACGCCGGGTAATCAGCTAGTGTATTTTATAATTAGTGTGCAGCTAAAAACAATGAACTAGACAGAGAGCTGTTACAGAAAGATAAGGCAATACAAGAACAATATAGGACCATAGTACATAATAAGTATAATGCTATAGGGAAGACTGAAACGATTGATGAACAATGGAATATGCTTAAAGACTATTCCGCAAAAACATATCGAAATCCTACCTCCAAAATAAACGACACGCTAAACAGGAATGGATGACAGAAGAAATTTTGGAACTAATGGATCGGAGAAGAAGTCTTAAGGAAGATAAAGATGAACATGACAAAATAATTTAAGAAATAAGACACAAGTGCAGTAAAGCTAAAGAAGAGTGGCTAAATAAGAAATGTAATGAAGTAGAGACACACCATCATGGAAACAGAAGAGATATGTGCAAACAAATAAAGGAGTTAACAAACAAAATGGCGTACCACAAGACTGGTTGTCTGGAGTCAAAGGAGGGGCATACAATAATGGACAGAGATGAAATAAGGGCACGATGGTGCGAATACATTAGAGAACTCTATGAGGACAATAGAGGCGAAATAGATATACGAAATAATAATGAAGAGCCTCCTATATTAAAAGCAGAAGTGGAAGAAGCCATCAAACACATGAAGAACAACGAAGCACCAGGACCAGATAAAACCACCAAGGAAGAATTGGAAGCATTAGGAGAACTTGGCATAGAAATAATTACCAGATTGCTGAATGACATCTATAACAGTAACAATGTCCCATCAGATCTTTTGCAATCAGTTTTCATTGCTCTACCAAAAGAAACAAGATGTAGTTGAATGTGAAGACCACCAAACCATTAGTCTTATGAGCTATGTTACCAAAATCCTGCTTCATATGTCCGCGAGAAGAGTCAGGGGCAAAATAAAACCAGAAATCACTGAAGAACAGCGTGGCTTCGTCGAAAGAAAAGGCACACGTAATGCCATGGTAAAGGTAATCCTGTCATGCATTAGAGGCACATAGGGATATGGTGTTAGTGCTCATATTTTCCTTGACCTGTCAGCACACTAGAGGGTGATATGGTCGGTATCACGCCTGGCCGCCTTTCCTTCCCCAAATCCAGAAGAAGTCGGGTACCCATTTCTACAGCTGGTTGTCTGGGGCGCCTCCGGCCGGATTCGAACCCTCGACATTCGCCATGAGAGACCAGTGCACTACCCACTTTGCCACTCAGACGCCAATATATATAGATCACTGATGGACAGATCGATAGAAGTAAAGACGGACCTATACTTATGCTTCATAGACTACTGTAAAGCATTCGATAAAGTGAGACACACAGAAATTATAAGAATGCTGGAAGACATCAACATAGCTGGGAAAGATCTGAAACTCATCAAATATATACTGGCAGAAATGAAGGCTGAGAACCAAATAGGAGCATTCCACGACATAAAATTGGGACTGAGACAAGGATGTGTTCTATATCCTGACCTCTTCTCCTTGTACAGCGAAAACATAATGAGAAATATAGACCGTGTCTTCCCCCCCCCCCCCCCCACCCCCCAACCAAAAAAAAAATTACATTTCTATTGGCACGGTTGCTTGGGTTTCATTTGAAAAATAGTGGACAAGGCACTTTTGACGTGTTTCAAAAATAGTAGATAATGCACAGAAACGTGTCGGCAAAATTGTGAACAAAGCACTTTAATATATCCAAAGTACATCTATAATTACAATTACGTAAGTGCCATCAGTAGATCAATGACACCAAGCAACAAAGTCGAGATAAGCTGTGGAAATTATGACGGATTTCATTCAACCTTCTTTACAACTGGGTTTCTTTGTTCTGCTAGCGCTGTGACCGAACAGTGACTGTACAATGACCGAACAATGGCTATACAATGACCGAACAGCGACCGTACAATAACCGAACATTGACTGTACAATGACCGAACAGTGACCATACAATGACCGAACAGTGACGTACAGAGACCGGACACTGACCGTACAGTGACCGAACAGTAACCGTTCAATGACAGAACAGTGACACTTTTGTGCCGCCTCCGCCCTAGTTTCCTGCGCTTCTGTTCTGAAGACCTTTGGGTCCTAGGTTGTATGAACATAGTGTTACACATGATGAATTCATGATAATGTCGGGATGTTGTGGCTTTTTCTATCTCCTGGAGTCTTCAAGGATTTTAAACTATGCCTGCCCAGCAGAAAAGTGCAGGAGCCACCGCAGCTGGAGCTATTCTGTAGTACTGTTCACAAGATGATGATCAACTATCAACAGTCAGTTATTTATTGTGCAAGTGTTTCAACACAATAGATACCTGACATTTGTGTTAGGCGAGCAAAATGATGAAAACAGAAAACGATCTAGAAACTATATACCTTGAAAACTGAAGGTTCTAAAGTTTTGCTAATTGAAGACACTAAATGTACTCTGAGACGGATTTTTAAAAATGTTTTAAGTTAAGTGAAGGTTGCTTAATCGACAGTTCATTATTTGTCTGGGTTTCTGAATGTCCAGTTGTTTCACTGTATGTCTGGGTTTCTGAATGTCCAGTTGTTTCATTGTCTGTTTGGCTTTCTGAATGTCCAGTTGTTTCATTGTTTGTCTGAGTTTCTGAATATCCAGTTGTTTCATTGTTTGTCTGGGTTTCTGAATGTACAGTTGTTTCATTGTTTCTCTGGGTTTCTGAATATCCTGTTGTTTCATTGTTTGTCTGGGTTTCTGAATGTCCATTTGTTTTATTGTTTGTCTGGATTTCTGAATATCCAGTTATTTCATTGTTTGTCTGGGTTTCTAATTGTCCAGTTGTTTCATTGTTTGTCTGGATGTCTGAATGTCCAGTTGTTTCGGTGTTTTTCTGGGTTTCTGAATGTCCAGTTTCTGGATATTTTCATATCCGTGAGCAGTGATTTTCAGCATTTCTGTCGTCATGGACCGCCTTTCCGGCAAAAGAACAGCTGTGGACCTTTTTCTCGGCTAGAGAACAGATATGGACATCCCTGTTGGCCGAAAGACAGCAGTGGACCTCCTTTTTCGGCCAGAGAAGAACTTCAAACCTTTTCCGGCTAGAGAACTGTTGTGAACCTCACTCCTTGGCAGAGAACAGCTGCAGAGCTTTTTCTGGCCAGAGGAGAAGTGTGGACCTCTTACCGGCTACAGAACAATTGTGGACCTCCTTTTCGGCCACAGAACAGCTGTCAACTCCTTTCCGACAAGGGAACATCTGTAGATCTCTTTCCGGCTAGAGAACAGCTGTAGGCCTCTTTCCAGCTAGAGAACAGCTGTGGACTTTCTTTCTGGCCAGAGAACAGCTGTAGACCTAATTCCGGTCAGAGAATAGCTATAGACATCTCTCCGGTCAGAGAACAGCTGTAAACCTCTTTCCGGGAAAAGAACAGCTGTGGGCTTTCTTTCCACCCAGAGAACAGCTGTGAACTTTCTTCCCGGCCAGAAAACAGCTATGAACTTTCGTCCCGGCCAGAGAACGGCTGTGGAGTTTCTTCCTGGCCAGAGAAACGCTGTAGACTTTCTTTCACGCCGGAGAACAGCTAATTGTTTCTTTAATCAAACTGTCCATTTTCTGGCCCCTGGAATCCCCCAAAAAAATCCATGGACACCCAGTTTAAGAACCGCTGTGATTTTTAAGATGTCTACCGACGATTATGTTTAGTACATGGATGTAATTTGGATTATGTGTGAAATATACTCAGCTACGCCTCGACTTGCATGTAGACATTCTCCCGTTTCCGGTGCAGTTTCCCTAACAGAGACAGTGTTAGGTACTCCGTTTTCACATCCCGTTAAAATGAGGTGAGAACGGGGTTGCTGAGCAGCCGGGTACTTTTCTCATGAGATGTCGCTTCTCCAGCAACGCTTCTCCTGGCCTGTGATGTGCATTAAAGACGCCACAGCAGCATGCACGTCCCACAGATAAGGATAAAAACGCCAGGAGATAAGTAAATAAACCTCTTTTACATGTCTCGAGTTTGTGTAAGGCCGCGACAAAATCAATAGAATATAAGGGGGAGTTTACTAGCCGAACAGTGAGGGAAATTACCGGGACAAATAAAATTGTTAAAGATAGAGGGACAAGGCCTGAGTAGGGGTGGGGGGGGGGAGCAGAGAAGTACGGCAAAGACTGAGTCAAGTGGGGGAGGGGGAGGGCTTCTGAGTGTGGACGGACGGACGGACGGACGGATGCTTGTCTGGGAAAAGCGCCATCTGTTAAACCGTTTACAGGGACACGTGGTACCGCCAGGTTTGTGACATTAGGGGCGGGGATAGAGAGCGGGCGGTGGAGGTGGCTGGAGACATGGATGATGATATGTGTTGTGTTGTTTTATATATATATATATTATGTGATCTTTGGAAAAGAAGCCTTTTTGCCGAAATATTGGATTATTGTGTGTTCTTCATTTATATCCTGCTCATCTTGCTTTCTGCCATTGTTTCTTATCCTCACTCCACTTTCTATCTTTTTTTGGTTAGAAGTGAACCATACTTCTCTATCTATCTTCACATGATGAAGAGAATGAAGAGAAGGATATGTATCTTTGTTTTATTATTCTCTCTCTCTCTCTCTCTCTCTCTCTCTCTCTCTCTGAACCTTAAGTGCCCAGGGCACATGGGGCTTCCACAAGGGTTTTCCACAAAAGCCTGTCCTTCGCCTTTTTTTCTACTCTTGCCCAGGTGAGCCCTCTATTGCTCAACATCCTTTCTGTTGTTCTTCTCCATGTCTCTTTTGGTCTACCCTTACTTCTGTTCTCCTGTGGTGTCCATCTTAGTGCTATTTTTGGTAGTGAGTTGTCAGTCATTCGGAGCACATGTCCCAACCATCGCCAGCGTCTTTCCTCAATAATTGTTGTCAGTGGCTTCATCTGCATTTCTGCCAACAAGATGTTATTTCTTATGGTGTTTGGCCAAAATTTTCTTCTAATTCTTCGTAAACATTTAGTCTGGAAAAAAACTCAACTTGTTTTCTATAGTTCTGGTGATTCTCCAGCATTCACTTCCATAGAGTAACGCAGTAAGACATTACCCTTTGAATATTCCAATGTTCGTATTTTTGCTAAACTTTTTGGATGTCCATATTTTCTACAGGATTGCGTAAGCCTTATTTGTCCTAGACAGCCTGTTGTTGGTGTCTTCTTCGTTGTCTCCATCTTCTGCTACTCTGGTACCAGGATATACCAGTTTCTTTGGCACAAGACTGCAAGGTGAAAATTAGTTTGACTAATTTGTGGTTACTTGATCTAGAAAACGTGTTTGAAGGCCGGGGGGAGGGGGAGGGGGAGGGTATACAATACTTCTTTGACAGCTTCAGCTTGTCAAGGCGATCACGTTTTGCCAGGTTAGGCCTGTGTTACTGGGGACACCAACGAAGAGGTTGTACAGGGCTCTCGGTCGACTATGTTCCGCTAGTTTATCGTCATCGTCCTCGTTGTCGTCATTATCATCATCATCATCATCATCGCCTTTCATTCACTTGAGAGCATAGGCCACGGATAAAGGCTCTCCAATCATCCCTGTTTTTGGAATTATTCTCTGCTTCCTTCCATTTGACCTATGGGGTCGTTTGACTGTTAAATAGGGCAGCGTCACTCCCTCTCCCCCCCCCCCCCCCCCCCACCCACCACTCTCCCACCAACCCTCACCCCAAGATAAAAATACAGAGCTCATTCTTTCATGTTCTAATACTAGCTAAGCAAGACAGACGAATCAAATGACCCCCATTTATAAATTCTTGTATAACAAGAGAAAATAGCGGAAAAGGATGTTAAAGTTAGAATAACCAAGACCAGGACAGCATTTATCCAGCTTAACAAAATATTGTCATCTAAGAACATCAAAACAACAACCAAACTTAGGCTTTTCAATACAGACGTAAAGACTGTCCTACTATATGGTTCAGAGACATGAGTTATGACCAAGACAATACAACAGAGGATACAAACATTCATGAACTATCAAAGAAGATTTTGAACATTAAATGGCAGGACAAGATCAGGAATGAGGAGGTCTGGGGAAAGGGTAGGACATGAACCTATGAACCTACAAATCATGTCAAGGAAGTGGAGGTGGATTGGCTACACTCTAAGGACACCCGACAGACGCATAAGCCCATACCTGTGAATTCTGACGGGTACTGAAATGGAATCCTCAAGAAAATAGAAAACGAGGAAGACCTAGATTTACCTGGAGAAGAGAAATTATGACAGTGCTCAGAGACAAGGGATACACATGGAAGGAGGCAGAGAATAATTCCAAGAACAGGGATGACTGGAGAGCCTTTATCCGTGGCCTATGCTCTCAAGTGAGTGAAAGGCTATGATGATGATGATGATGATGACGATGATGACGACGACGACGACAGCAACAAGAGAGTACACAAAAGTTCAAGAACTCCTACCCGAGAAAGAATTCTAAGCATTAAATGGCAGGACAAGGCCGGGAACAAGGGAGTCTGGAAAGAGCAGGAAGCTACGAATCATGTCTAGAAAATGGAGGTAGATTGGCCAAACGCTAAGGAAACCAGACATCAGCTTAACAAGGCAGGCACTGACATGGAACCCCCCAGGGTATTGGAAATCAAAAAGCCTCCAAGAACTACTTGGAGAAAGGAAATGAAATTATGAAACCGCTGGGAGGCCAGAGATAGACAAGGAGGGAAGTAGAGAAGAAATCCAGGAAGAGTGATTACTAGAGAAACATCACAGATGAAGCCACTGACAGCAATTATTGAGGAAAGACGCTGGCGATGGTTGGGACATGTGCTCCGAATGATTGATGACTCACTTTCAAAAATAGCACTAAGATGGACACCACAGGGGAAAAGAAGTAAGAGTAGACCAAAAGAGACATGGAGAAGAACAACAGCGAGGATGTTGAGCAATAGAGGGCTCACCTGGGCAAGAGCAGAAAAAAGGCAAAGGACAGGCATTTGTGGAAAACCCTTGCGAAAGCCCCATGTGCCCTGGGTACTTAAAGTTCAGAGAGAGAGAGAGAGAAATAGACAGAGAGAGAGAGAGATAGAGAAAGAGATAGAGAAAGAGAGAGAGAGAAAGGGAGAGAGAAACAGAGACAGAGAAAGAGGGAAAGAGAGCGAATGAAAGAGACAGAGAGAGAGAGAGAGACAGACAGAGAAAGAGAGAAAAAGAGAGAGAAAGAGAAACAGAGACAGAGAAAGAGAGAAAAAAGAGAGAGAAATAGAGAAAGAGAAAGAGATAGAGGGAGAGAGAAAGAGAGACAGAGAGAGACAGAGAAAGAGAGAAAGAGAGCGAGTGAAAGAGACAGAGAGACAGAGAGAGACAGAGAAAGAGAGAAACAGAGAGAGAGAGAAACAGAGAGAGAGAGAGAAAAAGAGAGAGAGAGAAAAATAGAGAAAGGGAAAGAGAGACAGAGAGAAAAAGAGAGAGAAAGAGAGAGAGAAAGAAAAAGAGAGAAAGAGAGATGTACAGAGAGAGAAAGAGAGACAGAGAGAGAAAGAGAGAGAAAGAAAAAGAGAGAAAGAGAGAGACAGAGAGAGAGACACACAGAGAGAAAGAGAGACAGAGAGACAAAGAGAAAGCGAGAGAGAGAAATTGTTTCCCTTTTCTTTATACTTCCAAGGGAATGACGGGCAAAGATGATGACAAAGAATTCAACAAAATTACAACATTTTCCCAATCTTTATTTCATTATGAACAGTCTTTATTTTTGTGCCTGGTCATTTTGATGACACAATTATGGTAACGAGTATGTTATAATTTTTCAAAAAGTAGGATTACAAAAACTAATGAAAAGATAGTTCATATCTTGGAAACTTTCTTTCATCAATTTTTTAAAAAATCTTCATTAATTTCGTGGCATTTGATTCTTGATCTACCCTGAAAAAAAATAGCTCATTTTTTCTGAAAAAAAGTCTTCTTCCCTGCGTTTTTTAAATTAATTTGTTGTTCTTTTTCGTTTCTCTCATTCTTTCTTTCTTTAAAATACGGCAGGGTACTGCTAGATAAGTGTATCACTGTGAGATTGTGAGATGGTGAGGTGGTGAGATTGTGAGGTGGTGAGATGGTGAGATTGTGAGATTGTGAGGTGGTGAGATGGTGAGATGGTGAGATTGTGAGATGGTGAAATGTTGAGATTGTGAGATGGTGAGATTGTGAGATTGTGATATTGTGAGATGGTGAGATGGTGAGATTGTGAGATTGTGAGATGGTGAGATGGTGAGATTGTGAGATTGTGAGACGGTGAGGTGGTGAGATGGTGAGATGGTGAAATTGTGAGATGGTGAGATGGTGAGATTGTGAGATGGTGAGATGGTGAGATTGTGAGATGGTGAGATGGTGAGATGATGAGATTGTGAGGTGATGAGATGGTGATATTGTGAGATTGTGAGATGGTGAGACGGTGAGATGGTGAGATTGTGAGATTGAGAGATGGTGAGATGGTGAGATTGTGAGGTGGTGAGATGGTGAGATTGTGAGATGGTGAGATGGTGAGATTGTGAGGTGGTGAGATTGTGAGATTGTGAGGTGGTGAGATGGTGAGATTGTGAGATTGTGAGGTGGTGAGATGGTGAGGTGGTGAGATGGTGAGATGGTGAGATTGTGAGGTGATGAGATGGTGAGATGGTGAGATGGTGAGATTGTCTGGTGGTGAGATGGTGAGATGATGAGATTGTGAGATGGTGAGATGGTGAGGTGGTGAGATGGTGGGATGGTGAGATTGTGAGGTGGTGAGATGGTGAGGTGGTGAGAGAGTGAGATGGTGAGATTGTGAGGTGTTGAGATGGTGAGATGGTGAGATGGTGAGATTGTGAGGTGGTGAGATTGTGAGATGGTTAGGTGGTGAAATGGTGAGATTGCGAGGTGGTGAGATGGTGAGGTGGTGAGATGGTGAGATGGTGAGATTGTGAGATGGTGAGGTGGTGAGATGGTGAGGTGGTGAGATGGTGAGATTGTTAGGTGGTGAGATTGTGAGATGGTGAGATTGTGAGACGGTGAGGTGGTGAGATAGTGAGATGGTGAGGTGGTGAGATAGTGAGATGGTGAGTTGATGAGGTGGTGAGATGGTGAGGTGGTGAGATTGTGAGGTGGTGAGATAGTGAGATGGTGAGGTGGTGAGATAGTGATATGTTGAGGTGGTGAGATAGTGAGATGGTGAGGTGGGAGATTGTGAGGTGGTAAGATAGTGAGATGGTGAGATGGTGAGATGGCGAGATGGTGAGGTGGTGAGATAGTGAGATGGTGAGATGGTGAGGTGGTGAGATTGTGAGGTGGTGAGATAGTGAGATGGTGAGGTGGTGAGATTGTGAGGTGGTGAGATAGTTAGATGGTGAGATGGTTAGATTGTGAGGTGGTGAGATAGTGAGATGGTGAGATAGTGAGGTGGTGAGATGGTAAGATGGTGAGATTTTGAGGTGGTGAGATAGTGAGATGGTGAGATGGTGAGGTGGTGAGATAGTGAGATGGTGAGATGGTGAGGTGGTGAGATGGTGAGGTGGTGAGATAGTGAAATGGTGAGATGGTGAGATAGTGAGATGGTGAGATAGTGAGATGGTGAGGTGGTGAGATGGTGAGATGGTGAGATAGTGAGATGGTGAGATGGTGAGATAGTGAGATGGTGAGATTGTGAGGTGGTGAGATAGTGAGGTGGTGAGATGGTGAGATGGTGAGGTGGTGAGATAGTGAAATTGTGAGATGGTGAGATGGTGAGGTGGTGAGATAGTGAGATGGTGAGATTTTGAGGTGGTGAGATAGTGAGATGGTGAGGTGGTGAGATAGTGAGATGGTGAGGTGGTGAGATAGTGAGATGGTGAGATTGTGAGATTATGAGGTGGTGAGATAGTGAGATGGTGGTGAGATAGTGAGATGGTGAGGTGGTGAGATGGTGAGGTGGTGAGATTGTGAGGTGATGAGATGTTGAGGTGGTGAAATGGTGAGATGATGAGGTGGTGAGTGGTTAGATGGCGAGATGGTTAGGTGTTGAGGTGGTGAGTGGTTAGATGGCGAGATGGTGAGATGGTGAAGTGATGAGGTGGTGAGGTGATTAAGTGGTGAGGTGATTAAGTGGTTAAGTGGTGAGGTGGTTAAGTGGTGATACGATTAGGTTGTGAAGTGGTTAGGTGGTTAAATGGTGAGGTGATGAGATGGTGAGTTGGTTAGGTTATTAGATGGTAAGGCGGTTAGATCGTGAGATGATTAGGTGGTTAGGCGGTTAGACGGTTAAATGGTTAGGTCGTGAGGTGGTGAGGTGGTTAGATGGTTAGGCGGTTAGGTGATGATGTGGTTAGGTGGTTAGGTGGTGAGGGTTTTAGATTAATATCTTAGCCTGGACGGAAAGGCCACCTTGTTGATGTTGGTACCTTCTGTGCCAGGTAAATGAGAGAGAGTGTGTATGTGATATATAGAGAGAATGATAGAGTGGATGAGAGTGAGAGAGATAGAGAGAGAGAGAGTGAGAGAGAGAGTGTGTGTGTATGTGATATATAGAGAGAGTGTAGAGTGGATGAGAGAGAGAGAGAGAGTGAAATAGAGAGAGAGTGAGAGAGAGAGTGAGAGAGAGAGAGAGAAAAAGAAAGAGACAGAGAGAGAGAGAGAGAAGAGCGAGGTAAAGAAAAATAACATTCAGATCTGCAGGGGAGCCAGGTTTTCAGCAACAACATCTGTTCCACCAAGGTTTCTCAACGCTTTTGTATTCCTTGTCCCCCTGGGCTCCCGCACCCCGCACCCCCACCCCACACTTTCTTCTGTGGTACCAACACTTTAGAAAAAGCGGCATTCATGTCAGAAATTCATTCAGCCTAGCCCCCCCCCCCCCCCATCATCTCTTGTTGGAATTTTGAGTGGGGGGGGGTGGGTGCGGGTGGAGGATCTTGAGAGGCTATAACGAAAAAGCATTGTTAACCACACGAACATCAGGAAACTGTGGGTGGACACCATCACCTGAAACAGGCAGCACGGTCCTTCAAGAGGCAGAACCCGCGCACACTTTAATCAGTACAGAGTTTTCGGGGAGATAACCCGACGTGAAACTTTCCACTTCCCCTTCCTCACACCCCCCCCCCCCTCGCTGCTTATCTGTTCTCATTTACTAGGGGGCCCCCTTGAAACCCAATTGGGCCCACCCTGAAAACAAGGAGGAAAAGTTCTGGGCTTCCGAGCGATGCATTAGATGGACCCCTCTCTCATAAGGACACTTTTTTTTTTATCATGTGTTACCCTCCAGGTCCTGTCTTCAGCAGCTCTTACTTCCTGACAGCCCTCTAGTCCTGGTTTCTTAAAGATCGGGGGGTGGGGAGGGCACAGAAAATGTCAAGTGTGTGGCTCGGACGTCAGCGATGATTGATGTTTGACTGGAATCGAAC
>CM019711.1:12838956-12973956 GCA_009760885.1 Achatina immaculata
CTTCTCATCAAGTGACCAACATATGTCCATCTCCTTTTCCTGATCAACCATGAGACTGGTTTTTGGTCAGCCATCTGTTTTATCTCTGCATTGTTCTTGAATTCGTTCCACTTGATGCCGAGTATTTTCCTTAGGCATTTGTTTTCAAAAGAGTCTAATTTATTTTCTATTTCTTTAGTTTTTTTCCAGTCTATAATCGGTCTATAACTGGGTAAAAGAATTTTCTCAGAGACACACCGAAATTGTTGACAAAGTCCGACTTGGCCGTCCTGTTCAGATTGCAACAGAAGCGACTGTGCAACGTGTGAATGAGATTATCAGAGATTACCATAGACAGTGTAGCAAGTGCAGTCTGATGTTCACATGGCTTAGCCTACAAAATAATGCATGAGCAATTGTTTTTTCGGAAAGTTTGCTCACGTTGGGTACCCAGAGATCTGAATGATGAACACAAAGTGAACCGATTTGGTTTGTCATTGCATCATCTCTGTCATTACGCATATGAAGGTGAAGACTTGGAGACGAATCTTGGGTGCACCACTACCAACCCGAATAGAAACGTGCCTCAATGCAATGGAAACACCCGTCATCGCCATGCTTAAAAAAATTCAAGATCACCCCTTCTGCGGGGAAGGTTATGCTGACAGTGTTCTGGGATTATCAAGGAGTGTTGTTAACCAAGTTCCAGAAGTATGGTGACAGTGTGAATTCTATATTGTAAAGTTCTGTCGATGCTACGGGATGTAATTCGAAGAAAACATCCTGGTCTGCTGACTAGAGGTGTGCTTCTCCTTCATGACAATGCCAGACCACATACAGCTCGGTTAACCCAAGAGAAAATTAGCCAGTTTGGTTGGGAAGTTCTTGAACATCCACCCTATAGTCCTGACTTAGCTCCAAGTGATTTTCACCTGTTTGGTCCATAGAAAAACCACCTTGGCGGGAGAAGATTCTCGAGTGACGAAGAGGTGGAAACAGAAGTAAAAAAAAAGGTTCAGAAATGGGAGTCCTGATTTTTACGCCATGGGTATTGCATCACTGATTACACGATGGGACAAATGTATCAATGTTGGTGGCGATTACGTTGAGAAATAGGGGAATAATGTAGGTTCAAAATTTTAAAGTTTTCAAATTACTGTCGCATTTAGTTTGTTTTTTGTTTTTTTTTTGTAACAGGCATTTGCGAGTTACTTAGTGACTTTCCCTCGTAGTAATTCATAGCTCGTTTAGTTACGGCCAAGGTCCCATGGGACTGTTTAATGTCACCCTTTTTATGATTATCTGAAAAACTAAGCATGAAGACGAAAATCAGGATATTTAGTAACAATGTTCTAAGTGTAATACTCTATGGAAATGAATGTTGGAAGATCACCAAAAATATAGAAGATAAGTTGAATTCTTTCCAGACTAAATGTGTACGAAGAATTAGAAGAATATTTTTAAATATTAGAAGAATATTTAAGAAATAACATCTTGTTTGGCAGAAATGCAGATTAAGCCACTGACAGACATTATTGAGGAAAGACGCTGGCGATGGTTGGGACATGTGCTCCGGATGACTGACAACTCACTACCAAAAATTGCACTAAGATGGACACCACAGGGGAACAGAAGTAAGGGTAGACCAAAAGAGACATGGAGAAGAACAACAGAAAGGATGTTGAGCTATAGAGGGCTCACCTGGGCAAGAGCAGAAAAGAAGGCAAAGGACAGGCGTTTATGGAAAACCCTTGCGGAAGTCCCATGTGCCCTGGGCACTTAAGGTTCAGAGAGAGGGAGAGAGAGAGAGAGAGAGTGAGAGAGAGATTTCATGATTTTTACAAAACATTTACTGTTCTACGTACACAATAAATTCACCACAAGACAGGAGAAGGTGACGAACAAGTTACGCTACATCGTTATCTGGTGAGTACAGAATGTATGAATGTGGATGCATTGTCTGTGTCATCATCATCATCATCATCATCATCATCATCATCGTCATCATCGTCGTCGTCGTCATCATTATCATCATCATCATCATCATCATCATTATCATCATCATCGTCATCATCGTCGTCGTCATCATCATCATCATCATCATCATCATTATCATCATCGTCATCATTATCATCATCATCGTCATCATCGTCGTCGTCGTTGTTATCATCATCATCGTCATCGTCATCATCGTTATCATCGTCATCATCATCTTTATCATCATCGTTGTCGTCGTTGCCATCATCATCATCATCATCATCATCATCACCATCATCATCACCATCATCATCATCATCATCATGTGCCTTCTCCAGAACGAAGGTTGGCGGTAATGAATCTCCAGTTTCCTCACTCTTTTGCTTTGTTGGTGCCACTCAGCCAGGCTGTGTGTCCTGTCCATTCTCGTATGTTATCTTCCCCTCTACACTCTTGTCTTCCTCTGGCTCTTGTTCCTTCCACCTTTCCTTCTAGTATGGTCTTCAGTATATTGTTATGTCTTTTCATATGGCCAAACTATTATGTTTTCTTCATCCGTATTTCTTTGAGTTCACTTCTTAAAGTTCACATTGCACTCGGTGCTGTTCTAAAACATTTGTTCTTTCCCTTCTCCATGTTCTATGATCTAGTTTTCTGTGAAACCACATTTCTGCTACTTTAATCTTTCTCTCCATTTTTTTTTTGTTCATAGTCCAAGTTTCCGTGCAGTGAAACAGAAAATGTACATTTGTCTGTATGTACATTTTTGTGTGTGCACTGAAAAGTTATGAGGATATGATTCTTCATTTAATACGTTGCGATTCATATTTTGTGATTAATTTACATCATGTCAGTATTTTAAAACGATGGTAAACATGTCTGTTCATCTTGCAACATCTTAGAGAAGTGAACTGTATTTGGTGTCTGACCTCCCTTTATTGTGTTCCGATTTACGAACAATTCGACTTACGGCGGGCGCCCCAGGCTCTACGAGGCCGTCAATCGGGACACAATTGTATTTCTATTTCTGTTTGAATGTTATCGATTTCTAATTTATTTCTAGCAGCGACATATTGTTATGCCCCTGGACATTCACGGCGATAACGCCTATATGTAATTGTCAAATAAATGGAATGGATAGATTAATCTACAGAAAGATAGAAGAGAAAAAGAGTAGGAAGAGAGAAAGAGAGAGATATATAGGGAGGGGAAAAACAGAGGGAGAGAAAAGGAGAGAGAAACAGAGCGAAAAAAGGGGAAAGAAAAAAGGAGAGAAGGAGAGAGAGAGAAAGAGAAACGGAGAGAGAGAAAGTGAGAAAGAAAGAACAAGAAAGAGAGAAAGAGAAAATGCGAGAGGAGGAGAAAGAGAGAGAGACAAACGAGAGATAAAAAAGAGAGAAAGAGAAAAAATGTCAGAGAGAAAGAATAAGAGAAGGAGAAAGAGAGAGAGAGAAAGAGAGAAGGGAAGAGACAAAGAAAAGAGATAAAAGGAGAGAAAGAGAAAATGGAAAGAGAAAGAGAGAGAAATTAAGAGAAGGAGAAAAAAGAGAGAAAGGGAAGAGAGAAAGAGTGAGAAAAACAAAAGAGAGAAAAGGAGAGAAAGAGAAAATGGAAACAGAAAGAGAGAGAGAGAGAGAAAGAGAAAGAGGAATATCTCCATTGTCATCAAGTATAACTATATAAAATAAACATATAAATATACACAAAACCACTGCAATAAAGCTGTGAGAATAAATATTCAGACTTTTTAAAAAATCGATGAGAACAGCTTTATTCCCTAACAGACACACAACTTGTAGCACTTCTGCTTACGCCATGGTCATACGAGGGATGATTGATAAGTTCTCGGCATAAGGTACAACAGATTATTTGTGGACAACTTTTTGGGGTTATTTCTCAACATAGTCCCCTTGTAAGTTTATGCACTTAGTCCAGCGATACTGGAGCATACGGATCCCTTCTTTGTAAAAGTCAGCATCTTGTGCCAGTAGAAAGTGGTCTATAGCATGAATGACGTCATCATCGGAAGCAAATTTGAGACCACTGAGCTCCTTTTTGAGTTTGGTAAACAGATAATAGTCCGAAGGGGCCAAATCAGGGGAATAAGGAGGATGTTCAAGAAGCTGGAAGCCGCATTCATGAATGGCAGCCATTGCCACGGTCGACTTCCGAACTGGAGCATTGTCTTGATGAAAGATGACTCCTCTCGTCAATTTCCCCTCTACGGTTTTCCTTCAATTTGACCCGCAGTTGCTTCACAAGATTAGCGTAAAAAGCCCCGGTGACCGTTGTTCCCTTTTGAAGATAGCCTGTCAATAGCACATCTTCTGAATCCCAAAAGATGGAAGGCATCACTTTGCCTGCACACTTGCTTTCTTTTGAGGTGGAAACCATTCTGCCAATGGTTTCATCGGCGGTTACCGTTCTTGGTCTTCCTGGACGGGGATCATCTTCCAGATTCTCTCTTCCATGTTTGAATTGAGCTGCCCATTTCTTCACTGTGCTGTAAGAAGGGACACTCTCCCCTAGAGCCTCTACCATATCCTCATGGATCTCCTTCGATGATACGCCCTTGATGCAGAGGTAGCGAATGACTGCTCGGTGAAAAATTTTATTCATTTTCTCAATTTCTGGCACCCCTTACCACTTCAGTAGCCTGTAAAAAAAATTGGTTGCAGTTAATTTCTTGAAACTTGGTATTTAATCTTACATTAACCTGGTCTACAAATGCGCCTAATATCAACTGTGTGTTTCAGGTATTTGTACCTTGTGCCGAGAACTTATCAATCACCCCTCGTACTCCTGATCTACGGTTTAGCTTTTTGTTAGCCTTCCAGTTTCCTGCATAAACGGAATACAGCATCCCATTCATGCTTTCTTCTTCTTCTACTTCTTCTTCTTCTTCGTCCTGGAACCATAAGCTGGTGTTCTTTGCAGCCGATGTGGTGAAGATGTTGAGGTACAGCTTCGTATCGGAGTGGGAGGGTGTTATGGCTGCTAAAAAACCAAAGATTTTGTAAAAAATTGCTTAGCAGACTCCACCACCATGGGGACTGTAACGATCCCTATCCCATTAGGCAGACTAAGCCTGTTACTGGGGGAGAGGCAGGGCATCAGCGAGAGTTGGAACAGGGTCTTGGTAACCTACAATTCGCCGGCCCTGACGCTACAGCGTGTGCAGCTATTGGTCGCTGGCTGCCAAATATGACAGCGTGTTCACGCCCATTGTTTTCCTTTATTCCCCGCCCTATATTCTAGATCCTCCACTCCAGTTATACTCGATTAATCTATTCCCACATATCTCTGTCTCGATTTGAGATCAAGTTTATCCTTCCCTCCCCTGCCACCTTGCTCCACCCCTCCCTTACTGCTAGCCAATCATATTCGTCCATAGTTTTCATATAGGCATTTACAACTTTTTTTGCAACCACATTCCCGTAGACAAGCAACCACCCATTTTTGTTACTTTCTTGTAAGGGGGAGGGGGGTGTGAAGAGCTTTAATAGGAAAGTGATCCCTACATCCGCAGAATGAAGGAATTTGGGAGGGGGGAAGGAGGGAGGCAAGATGAGGGACGGGCAAGGCCCTCCCCCCCCCCCCCCGCCTTGTGGAAGAAAGCGATGAACAGTGTCAAGGAACTATCATCTCACACACTTTTAAACTGGTAGCAGGAACGGGCGACGAAGCAGGTATGGGAATGTTCTGAATGCCGTAACGATTACTTTTTTTGAGATGGCCAATCAAGTGTTCCTGTTTTTCCTTCCTATATGTCATTTGCCATGCATGTATGTTTAGATTTTCTATTCTTTCTCTACTTCGTTTTTTTTTAATGAATAAGAGTAGGGGGAATCGAACCCCCGCAACTGCGGGCGATCCCGTTCCTACATTTAAAAAACAAGAAAGTCTAATTTATGTCATCGCTGTTGATAAGACTGCAGATGTGGGTTTTCATCTCCCTTCTCCCCCCCCCCTTCCTCTCCCAACACCCCCTCCAGAAAAAAACCTCTTGTCTGAACACTATTGACCTAGTGACACGATTATCTGCTGGCAGTTTCTCCCTCGGTTCTTAAATCTTCTCACAGCACATTTTCTGCCGTGGTGGTGTAGTGGCTAGCGCACTCGCCTGTCTGTCAGAAGGCACCTGGTTCGATTTCGTGCTCAGGCCGAATTTTTTTTTTTCGGAGCGACGGGCAGCGGGCTCATCCCAGGCTCCCATAGATTATCTGGGGTTTCCTCTCAGAAAACAAAGGCATCAAAGGGCCAGTGATGTCATCCCTTACCACAAATGTTATAGTGATGTAGAAATATGTAGGAACTAACACTTCACAACCCTTCGGCTTACAAATGTTATGGGGCAGATTTTTCTCGTAGCAAGTTTTGGAATCGAAAGAAACAATAAAAAGGAAACAAAGAGCCGATATTAGAGGCAACAAAATGGACAACAAAGAGACAACAAAGAGACAATAAAGAGACAGTAAGGAGAGGGTAAAAAGACAGCAAAGAGACAGTAAGGAGAGAAAAAAGAGACAACAAAGAGACAGTCAGGAGAGATTAAATAGACAATAAAGAGACAGTAAGGAGAGGGTAAAAAGACAGCAAAGAGACAGTAAGGAGAGAGTAAAGAGACACAAAAGAAACAGTAAGGAGAGAAAAAAGAGACAACAAAGAGACAGCAAGGAGAGGATAAAGAGACAAAAAAGAGACAGCAAGGAGAGGATAAAGAGACAACAAAGAGTCAATAAGGAGAGGATAAAGAGACAACAAAAATACAGTAAGGAAAGGATAAAGAGATAACAAAGAGACAGTCAGGAGAGATTAAATAGAAAACAAAGAGACATTAAGTTGAGGATAATGAGATAACAAAGAGACAGTAAGGAGGGGATAAAGAGATAACAAAGAGACAGTAAGGACAGGATAAAGATAAAACAAAGAGACACTAAAGAGAGGGTAAAAAGACAACAATAAGACAGTAAAGAGAGGGTAAAGAGACAACAAAGAGACAGCAAGGAGAGAACAAAGAGACAACAAAGAGACAGCAATGAAAGGAGAAAGAGACAACAAAGAGACAATAAGGAATGGGTAAAGATGCAGCAAAGAGACGACAAAAGACACACAATGGAGAGAGCAAAAGAGAGAGCAAAGAAACAACAAAGAGACAACAAAAGATTCAGCGAAAAATACAACAGAGGCAAGAAATGGAAACGAGTAGACACGCAAAAGAACAAACACAAAAGAGGCAGAAAAAAAGATAGCAAGCAGTTACTTTCTTTCTTTCTTTCGTTCTTTCTTCTTTCTTTCTTTCTTTCTTTTACACTAGTGGCAGTCACAGTCTCATGATTTAAGAAAGAGAGAAAGAAAGAAAGGACATGAACGCAATTACTACAAAGATGTCTGCCAACAAATTCTGTCTGTATAAGAAGCAGAAATCGGCCAGCCCTCACGTGGGGTACTGTTCTGTTCGTGACAGATTTCATTGTTCCTGTCTGTGGTCGAGTGGTTCGGTTGCCCTAGAGTAGATGAGCAATTAAGGTTTAATCCCACTAAACGTCCGACATCCGGGTTATCGTCTTGATTTGGGGGTTTTCTTTTGGGATTTTCTTTAATTATTTTTTTCTTCATTATTTTTTCTTCTTCTTTCTTTCTTTGTTTATTGTCTTCTTCTTTTTTCCTTTTTTTCGTCGTCGTCGTCGTCATCATCATCATCATCATCATTATCCTCCTCCTCATCATCATCATCGTCATTATCATCATCATCATCATCATCATCATCATCATCTTCTTCTTCTTCTTCTTTCTTTCTTTCATTCATTCTTTCTTGTCTTCTTCTTCTTTTTCCTTTTCATCATCATCATCATCATCGTCGTCGTCATCTTCTTCTTCTTATTCTTCTTTACTTCCTTCCTTCTTTCTTGTCTTGTCTTTTCTTCTTCCTCTTTCTTTTTTTCTTTTCTTTTTTTTTCTTTTCTTTTTTTCTCTTTCTTTTTTTCTTTTCTGTTCTTTTATTCTTTCTCTTTCTTTTTTTTCTTTTCTTTTCTTCTTCCTCTTTTTTTTCTTCTTTTTTTCCTTTTCTTCTTCTTCTTCTTTCTTTCTTACTTTTCTTTTCCTTTTTTCTTCATCTTCTTTCCTTCATCTTTTCTTCTTCTTCTTTCCTTCATCTTTTTCTTCATCTTCTTTCTTCATTGTTTTCTTCATCTTCTTTCCGTCATCTTTTTCTTTTCCTTCTCTGATTCGGAGTCGTAGCTTCCAGGTACTATAAAACCGCAACAGTTCGCCTTAGGTTGTCGATGGATTGACCTGGGCTACTTGTCGCTTCTTTGTGTGCCTTTTCCTTTCCAAGAGAAGGCTGGAAGTGTTCAACTTCTGTTGCTTCATAAGCCACAACTGTACGACGAAATCGAGATCAGTCTATCAGTCAATCATTTGCATGTCCCTTGCGGAACTTTGCCTCCCTGACAGCTCTCCTGTAGGCCTTTTGGTTGTACGCAAGATGCCTTGCTGCTGATGTATCCATTTGCAGATTATCAACGATGTCCTGCATCTATCTTCGCCTTTGTCTTCCTCTCTTTCTTTTTCCCATTATGTACCTTCCAAGACGGTCTTCTAAATTATCAGGAATGGAGATACGGGCAGCATTAATCAACTACTTTTTTCCAACTTACATAAAAATGAGGAAAAAGAAACAAAGTCAAAATTATGAAACAAATGTGAATTAATTATTTTCAGTTAGATTTTTCAGGTCTATAACAAATGTTTCTTAACATTATTTTTGTTAACATTAATCTAATAAATTGCATGTTCATAATAATAACCTTGCGGGGTGGCACATAGGCGAGATACCAGTTGAACATCGCTGTTTTAAAGTGATGCAGGTAAATGGCTGCAAGACATCGTTGATAATCTACAAATGGACGCATCAGCAGCAGGGCATCTTGTTTACAATTGAGAGGCCTACAGGAGAGCTGTTAGGGAGGCAAAGTTCCGCAAGGGACATGCAAAATGACTGACTGACTGAGGGAAATGGCACTACATAGAAAAA
Organism: Achatina immaculata; assembly: GCA_009760885.1. Lineage (NCBI taxonomy): Eukaryota > Metazoa > Mollusca > Gastropoda > Stylommatophora > Achatinidae > Lissachatina > Lissachatina immaculata. Next base: position 12,847,949 of record CM019711.1, read on the forward strand.
TACTGCAGACAAAAGAGGAGTTATAGGAAGCGATATTGTTGACAAACTTTCCATTAGAGTAACATCGAAAGAAAATTATCCTTTAGCGTGTAAGATAGAACGTTTGTCATTTCTTCTTCAGTATCCTCAGCTTTATTCCCCAAAAATATCTCAGAATCTTACATCCTTCCCGTGCCGTTAAACGTCACATAGGGCTCGCATGGTAGTTCGCCAAGTTTTCCTGTTTTCTGCGAGCTGTTCAGCCTCATCAAGGGATTTTATGTCTACTAATTTGGCCCCTCTTAACAACGTTCTCTTTAGAGTTTCACGTGGTCGACCTCTTTTTCTTTGTCCTGTTGTGTCTCATTTGATAGCTTGTTTTTGGATTCTCTGATCGTTTCTTCTCATCACGTGTCCGATATACTTGTATGCCCATCTTCTTTTTTCTTTTTAATCACTGATAGACAGGTTGTTGCGTGCTCATCTGCCTTATCCCCGCGTTAGTCTTATATTTATAAATAAATGAATTTATAGACACCTGTGTATTGAACATTAAATGTTACAGTTAAAAACATTAACACATACACACACAGAAGTAGGTGGCTGAATGGTTTAGTCTTACAAAAAGATAAAAAGGGCGAGGAAAGTGGATGGAAACAAGAGTGGCAGAAAGCAAGATAAGTACATAAAAATGAAGAACATACAACAATCCAATATTTCGGCAAAAAGCCTTTATCAAGGATCACATACAAAACAACACAACAACAAATTAAAAACAAGAACAAAAATTGATGAAAAATATAGACTTAGCCCTTTCGTTGCTAAAGAGGTGTTTACTCTGCTTAAGTCGTTGCTAAGGACGAGTTAACACGCTCCTACCATTTTGTCCCTCCAGTGCTAAAGACGTGTAAACTCGTTTCAAGTTTTCTTCGTCGCTGCTGTAGAGAGTTATTCTCGTTTAATATCTGGGAAATCACAGTAGCTATTTTTAGTTATATATGACCTATTTTCCACACTTTGAAACTGGCTGTGTGCTGGAAATGTGTCGTTTTAGTAGGCGATTTTTTTTTTTGGGGGGGGGGCCTGGTCTTGTACACGCGTTGTGTAGCGTGGTAACGTGGGAGTTGTACACTCTAAAATAAACCCTTATATTGCTTATTTTCTGTGTGTGCTTAGCGTTTGGTATTTTACACAAATTTCTTATTGTGATACTGGTGCGTAGATCAGTGGGCCCAACTGGTGGTTCCGCCTCTGACTCACAGCGCAGGTCCACGGAACCTGCTGGGGGAAGGGAAGGGGGGGGAGGGTTCGTGGCAAAAACTCAGGCTCTTTTTTTTTTTCTTGTTAGAACAAGTAGGAATATTAATTGGTGTCTACTTTTTCTTAACTATATTATTGTCAATTTGAAAATTCACCAAGTTTATAATGTGTTTTTAGTGTAGTGTAGCGTTTACCCACATTTTCTGAAAAAAAAATGAAAATAAATTATTTTGCATTTAAAGCTCATAGCTAACATACATATATCTTCTTCTTCTTCGTACGCACACTGGCGATGATGCATGGTTCCCTGATTTTTGTGATGCGCCTTCTGGCTGGGTACCTCCGACTTTGGCACCTTTCCTTGCTAGGGCAGATTGTGGTCTTGTTCGGACTGCCATGAAGACAGTGGTGTAGGCTGGCCTGGCCAAAACTTTGTTTTCCAGCCTCTGGTGGCTGTACTTAAGCCCTTTCTCCACGTCAGATACAGCATGCAAAGCGGGCTGGTCAGACGGCTTTGAGACAGTCGCACAGAAACACTTTGACTTTGGGATGATGAATCTGATGAGTGCCTCAACGATATCCATTCCCCGCCACCTATAGTCTGCTGACTCTGTTTTGTTTACATCATTCTGATAGCCATTGTTGTAAAGACCCATAGGCTTGTCACGTCCTGGATTCATTGGTTTTCCACCAGACTTTCCTCATCCCTGCCAGAGATCTCCATGTCCCCATCCATCCACCATCCTGACATTACATTTTACACAAATAAAAATGAGTGTTGATTGCTACAGGTTTCTGGGCTACAGAAGTAGGTCAGGGCTTTTAAGCAAGCAGATCTATGTTCCCTGTCTCACAAAGACTATGTTAAGATAAGTGTGCTCTTAACACAGTTGTTCCCAGGGGAACCATACAGATATGAAACTTTCCAAACTATAAGGATCCGCGGACTTTTGTTATTTGGAAACCACTGAGATAGATTGTACCTGAAGTTAGAGGTAGGGAAAACAGCAGATCCTCTGTCACTGATTTGTGCCGTAATCATTTCCTCTATTTTCACAAACGTTCGATTTCTGGAGTCGACAAGCGTCGAAGGGATAAATCGAACACTAGTTGCTTGGTTAGATGGAAGCGGTGAGAATTAACATTTTATTTTGCTGTCTTTTTGTGTGATTCAATTTAACAATGTTTAAGAACAAATAAATGTGTTATGGGCTAAATAATGATTTAAATGAGACGAGAGTGAAAGAATCCAAGAGTTACAACATGTTTATATTTTCTGGTGATTAAAAACAAAAATTGTCAGAACCGCCGATGAGTCTTAGATTTTGAGACGACAAAAAATAATTCAGCACTGGGTGAAAGTAGGTCAGCGAAGTATTCAGGGGAGGTAGTAGCGAAAGGGTTTTGGCTTGTTTTAGCCTCCTCTTAGTACGAAAGTCGGACATAAAAGGCTTATTTTCCTTACTAAAACCAGTTTTACCGCAGCTGTCATCTCATTTATATAACCAGTTATAACACCATTTGGTAGAACAAATGACCCGAAGACAGATTAACATTAGAGGAATCAAGAAATAATGGAAACGTGACATCGATGTGTGTATAAGGTAAAGACAGTCTTGATATGTCAGAGAAACAGCTAGGGAGGATATGGGTAGCACGCTAAGCACTTATCTAACCAGACACCCGTAAACACGTACCGTATTTCACGCCATAAAGGAAGCGCCTGCGTATAAGATGCATTGGTATATATTCTGGTTATTTTCATGCAGGGCTTTTAGACGTTTGGGTTTGTTTTTGGTTTTTTTTTACGCTTGGGTTTTTATGGAGGCGGGATTTTTTAGGCGCTTGGGTTTCTTTGGCGCCGGGATTAGTAGGCGCTTGGGTTTTTTTGGCGGCGGGATTTTTTGGGCGCTTGGGTTTCTTTGGCGCCAGGACTTTTTAGGCGTTTGGGTTTTTATGGAGGCGGGATTTTTAGGCGCTTGGTTTTCTTTGACGCCGGGATTTTTTAGGCACTTGGGTTTCTTTTTTGACGGGATTTTTTAGGAGCTTGGGTTTTTTGGCGCCGGGATTTTTTAGACGCTTGGGTTTCTTTACGCTGGCACTTTTTTTACGCTTGGGTTTTATTGACGTCAAGATGTTCTGACTTTCTGACGTCTGGAACATTTTGATGTTTGAACTTTCTGACGACGGGAAGTTTTGACGCTGAGACTTTTGGTGCCTTGACTATGTCAAAAGATTTAGACATTTTAGACGCCGGGACATTTTCTGGCTGAAATCTTTGGGCGTCGGGACGTTTTGATGCCTGGACTTTTTTCCCCACTGGGACTTTTTGACGCTGGGAATTTCTGACACCGGGACTCTTTAAAACCGGGATTTTTGACGCTGGGATTTTTTGAGGGCGGGACGCGCGCGCGCACACACACACACACACACACATAAATATATATCACGCGCTTGATATTATTTGCTGATTTTATCTTTCTCTATCTTTCTTGCATTTCTGGTTTTTAAAACGTGCTGTAAGTTCAATGGAAGAAGGAAAAACAAAACACTGTGCTGTCTTCCGTAGATACTCATGGATAATTCTATGATAACTGTTGGAAATATCTTGTGCATGTACCTGCCCCACTGACAGTTTTTCTAATACCACAAAGTAGGGGTGATAATAATCTAACTGTTCTAACTCTTCTTACTACCCTCCACCACCACATGGGCTGATTATTTGAAACTACTTCTCTCGACCACGCTATTTTAAGCAGTAATAAAGAATAACTGAAAAAAAAGAAATATTCATTACATAATAAATATGTAATTACAATGTTAATACAGTTTTTGGTTGTTGAAATATAAGATGTAAGTCCTGGCTGTCTATAAACATGTCCTGATACTGAAATCCCCCTGTGTCATGGAATCCCGGCGTCATTATATTCAATGTCAAAACGTCTAGTATCAAAAATGTCCCAAAGTCAAAATGTCCGTTGGCATAGTGACCCGATGTCAAAATATCTCTATGACAAAATGTCCCGCTGTCAAAAAACTCACGTTGTTAACGTATATGTCAAAATATCTGGAGTCATTATGTCTCGATGTCAAAATGTTCTGTGCCAAAATGCCTCAGTGTCAAAATGTCCCAATGTAGAAGTGTCCCAGTGTCGAAATATCCGGTGTCAAAATGCTCCAGCGTCAAAATGTCCCAATACAGAGCTGTTCTAGTGTCAAAATGCCTCAATGTGAAAATGTCTCAGTGTAGAGTATTTCTGTGTCAAAGTGTCCAGTGTCAAAATTGCCTCAGTGCCAAATTGTCCGGTTTCAAAACGCCTAAAGGTCAAAATGTTCATGTGTACAGTTGTCACAGTGTCAAAATATCAGGTTTCTGAATGTTTCAATATCAAAATATCTGGTGTCAAAATATCAGGTTTCTGAATGTTTCAGTATCAAAATACCTGGTGTCAAAATATCAAGTTTCAGAATGTTTCAATATCAAAATACCTGGTGTCAAAATATCAAGTTTCTGAATGTTTCAATATCAAAATACCTGGTGTCAAAATATCAAGTTTCTGAATGTTTCAATATCAAATTACCTGGTTTCAAAATGTTCCGACGTTATAATGTTTCTATGTCAAAATGTCTTCACTGTCAAAATATTCGGTGTCTCAATGTCTCCTGACACGTTAAAATGTCGGATGTCAAAACTTCCCGATATCATAATACTCCGATATCAAATCGTTCGACATCAAAAAGTCACGTACCGAATAATGAAAAGATAAGACGAGTGAAATGATATTTCATGAAGTAGAATTCCAAATTCCAATTTAAAAACAAATTAGAAATCACATGTCAATGGATATGTAAATGTGTATTTTACTGGAGCGTGTATTTCACAGTTGAGGGCTGGTACAAATATACCCTGTACAAGTACACAACTCTGAACTTCAGGCTCTTGGATCTGATTCTGTGCTGCAGATCTTCCAGCTAGAACAGGTCCTACTTTCAGGTCAGCAAGACCAGGTGGTAGAGCGCAGACGGATGTTGTAATTTGTCACAGACCGATCTTAAAAGATGCAGCCATCGCTTTACTGAATGCGGTACAGCGATTCTTAAAGTCAGGTCGATACTCGATGTTGCATTCATAGTAGTAGTAGTAGTAGTAGTAGCAGAAGTACGTGTAGTAGTAGTTGTAGCAATAGTAGTTGTAGTAGTTGTAGTAGTAGTAGTAGTAGTAGTTGTAGTAGTAGTAGTAGTTGTAGTAGTTGTTGCTTATGTTATAGTTTTAGTAGTAGTAGTAGTTGTAGTGGTAGTAGTAGTAGTAGTAGTTGTAGTAGTAGTGGTAGTTGTTGTTGTTGCAGTAGTAGTAGTAATTGTTGTAGTAGTTGTTGTTGTAGCAGTTGCAGTAGTAGTAGTAATTGTAGTAGTTGTAGTAGTAGCAGTTGTTGTAGTAGTTATAGCAGCAGCAGCAGTAGTAGTAGTAGTAGTAGTAGTAGTAGTAGTAGTAGTAGTAGTAGTAGTATGTGGAATGGACTAGGCTTGGTTCTTCGAAATTCTGCCGTTTCAGAGGGTCAAGGGTTCGCATTTGTCTGGGGGTTGAGTGGGGGGGGGGGGTTGCCTGGTCACGTGGTATGTTGGTTATGGTGTAATGTGTTGAGCTACGAGGCGTGATTGATAAGTTCTCGGCATAAGGTACGATGGATTATTTGTGGACAGCTTTTTTTGGTTATTTCTCAACACAGTCCCCTTGCAAGTTTATGCACCTAGTCCAGCGAACCTGGAGCATACGGATCCCTTCTTTGTAAAAGTCACCATCTTGTGCTAGTAGAAAGTGCTCTACAGCATGAATGACGTCATCATCTGAAGCAAATTTGAGACCACTGAGCTCTTTTTTTTAGTTTGGTAAACAGGTAATAGTCTGAAGGGGTCAAATCTGGAGAATAAAGAAGATGTTCAAGAAGCTGGAAGCCGCATTCATGAATGGCAGCCATTGCCACCACCGACTTGTGAACTGGAGCATTGTCTTGATGAAAGATGACTCCTCTCGTCAGTTTCCCTCGTCGCTTTTCCTTCAGTTTGACCTGCAGTTGCTTCACAAGATTAGCGTAATAGACCCTGGTGACCGTTCTGCCCTTTTGAAGATAGTCTACCAATAGTACACCTTCTGAATCCCAAAAAATGAAGCCATCACTTTGCCTGCACACTTGCTTTCTTTGGAGGTGGGGATCCATGATGTTTCCACTGGATTGACTGTTTTTTGTTTTCTTGAAAATGATGAACCCAAGTCTCATCTATAGTCACAAATTGCTGAAGAAACTTTTCAGGATCTACAGAAAATGGCCAAGATTGTCTCTTGACATGTTGAGACGTTGTCATTTGTGGTCAGCTCCAAGAAGTTTCAGGACGCATCGACCTTGCCATTTGAAGATCATTGTGAATAATGTCATTAACACGTTCCTGCGAGATGCCCAACTCAGTAGCAATGTACCACTCAGTTAGTCGTCGATCCTCTATTATCATGTCATGGATTCAGCCGGTGGTTTCATCGGTGGTTACCGTTCTTGGTCTTCCTGGACGGGGATCATCTTCTAGAATCTCCCTTCCATGTTTGAACTGAGCTGCTCATTTTTCACTGTGCTGTAAGAAGGGGCACTCTCCCTTAGAGTCTCTACCATATCCTCATGGATCTCTTTCAATGATAAGCCCTTGATGCAGAGGTAGCGAATGAGTGCTCGATGAGAAATTTTATCCATTTTCTCAATTTCTGCCACCCCTTACCACTTCAGTAGCCTGTAAAAATTGGTTGCAGTTAATTTCTTGAAACTTGATGTTTAATCTTATATTAACCTGATCTACAAATGCACCTAATATCAACTGTGCGTTTCAGGTATTTGTACCTTATGCCGAGAACTTATCAATCATCCCTCGTAGTTCAGCCTTTGTGTAGAGCTTGTGGCGGCAGCACGTACTCTGTGGGAGCCATGTCATGCTAATGTCGGAGGTGTCAGACGAAGTTATCAAATATATATCTGTGATGTTGGATACAAGGATTGTCTGGCTATGAACCCAGATGCTGTCCCAGCCGGATCATGTGGGTGACGTTCTTCTACGTATGTTGTTCTATGTCGATGGCAGAGTTATGTAACTATGTACTGTGAGAAGTGTTCAGTGTTTAATTATGTGTTTGGTGAATTAAGACGTTGAAATGCACAAGTTTTCATTATTGTAACTTTCATTATCACGCGTCATAAATGCACATGTTTAACATTTGATTTATAGACAGTGAAATGTGATTTCTATGTTTTTGTGTGTGGCGCACGTGTTTGTGTTGTTCAGTGTCTGGTGTACTTGATTTATAATGACATGCTATGTTCATCTTTCATTATCATCATTGAATCACCGTGGTTTAATTAACGTGTCATCGAACGATTTCATATTTGCACTCTATGTTTTATATGTTGGGAACAGGCAGAGTCTCTGCGTGTATATGTGATATGTGTGAATTGGCAAGTTAGCTCCTATGTTGTATTAAGAGAGTGTAGCCAGTTCTAAATTAATGATGAAGATGTATTATAAGAGTTCAATGAAGACAAGAGATTAGTAGAGATAGTGAATAGTTAATGGGCGTCACTTGGAGTGTCGCTTTTGATTGTTTCTTTCTGATGTGTCATGGCATGCTTTTGATTGTTTCTTTCTGATATGTCAGGCCATGCTTTTGGTTGTTTCTTTCTAATGTGTCATAGCATGCTTTTGATTGTTTCTTTCTGATGTGTCATAGCATGCTTTTGATTGTTTCTTTCTAATGTGTCATAGCATACTTTTGATTGTTTCTTTCTGATGTGTCATAGCATGCTTTTGATTGTTTCTTTCTGATGTGTCAGGCCATGCTTTTGATTGTTTCTTTCTGAAGTGTCAGGGCGTGCTCATATTTCTCGTGCGTTTTGTTTAACTGCTGTGGAGAGACCTGTTGAGTGTGTTTATATGTTATCTGGTGTAAACGTATGTGGTGTCTGGTGGTGTTTAATATAAAAAAAGGTAAATGTAATCCTGTCATGCCTTAGAGGCACGTAGGGATATGGTGTTAGTGCCCATATTTTCAACCAACCTTTAATTGTGTCCTGAATCACATGTATGTCTTTTGAGTACTTATTTATCGTTGGAGGGGCTAGAGTATGACTGAGATGATAAATTCGTTTTCCAGCCACAAAGATTATTTAGGGGAGCTTACATGGACATCAGCTGACAGAGGAAAAGAACCTTTGTAGGATCGTCAAGAGAGGCTCGGTAATTGAGAGTGTTCCAAGCACAGCCGTGCTTCACTGGGCACCATCTCATTACATTAGGCTAGCGATTTAAGCCATGGGCCACAGGGAGAGAAGCTACATTTAACGGCCATTAACGACAACTGATCATTCATTGACGGCGATAAAGAATGGCCAAAGTTAAAAGATGAAGAAGAGAGATTGGGGTGAGAAGCGAGTTGAGGGAGAGAAGTAAAGAAGTAACAAGTGAAGAAGTTAAAAAAAACGAAATAAAAAATGAGCAATTAAAAAGTAATAAACGATAAGTAATAACAATCATCCCAATTCAAAATATGTTGTGTTCAAAATAAACGAGTATATATTTTACAAGTAGTAATAGTAGTAGTAGTAAATATTTATTATCAGTCAATCAGTCATTAGCATGTCCCTTGCGGGACTTTGCCTCCCTAACAGCTCTTCTGTAGGCCTCTCGGTTGTAAGCAAGATGGCCTGCTGCTGATGCGTCCATTCGCAGATCATCAATGATGTTTTGCAGCCATCTTCGCCTTGGTCTTCCACTATTTCTTTTTCCTATTATGTATCCTTCCAAGACTGTCTTCCGTAAATTGTCATGATGACTAATGTGTCCAAAATATTTAAGTTTTCTCTGCTTAATATATATATACCGTGTGGTACCCGGGATCTGCAAAGAATAGGACCACTGTACCCTACCACGCATGATTGTAAAAGGCGACTAAGGAGGGTTCGGCATAGGGCCAGCAACCCTATCTGGTAAAAAAAAGTATCAGACTGCTACAGAAACAGAAGCAAGGGAAAAAACAAATGCAGGTGGAAGGAGAAATGCTTATCAGGAAACTGAGTCCATGTAGGTTATGGATGAAAGCCAGCCACTGGAAGTCCCCAGCCCGACTGCAGACCTCCTAGAACCTAAAAACAAGATGCAAATAGGCAGCTGGAATGTAAGAACACTTAACCAGACTGGAAAACTAGCACAAACCATCAATGAATTGCACAAATATAAGTTAGACATACTAGGAATACAAGAAGCAAGATGGACAGGACAAGGCAGAAGGAAATTAACAACACAGCACACAGAAGATACAATAATATGGTCAGGTAAACAAGATCATCATGAAAGAGGAGTAGCATTGATTATAACAAAAGAATCATCAAGAGGATTGCTGAAATGGAGCCCTATAAATTAGATTATTATATGCACGCTTCAGCTCAAGATTCACGAAGCTGTCTACTCCAAGCCACAGTAGAAACAATACTCAAGCATGATATGCTACTCATCTTGGGCGACTTCAATGCAAAAGTAGGTGAAGGAAATGAAGATAGAAGAAGAATCATGGGAAGAAAAAGAATCGGAGAAATAAATGAAAATGGAAAAAGACTGTGCAGTTTCTGTGAAGACAACATAATGACCATCGGAGGGACAATTTTCCAACATTAAAAACATCCATAAGATGACTTGGAGGTCACCAGATAAAACCACAGAAAACCAAATCGATCACATACTAATAAACAACAAGTGGAAACGGTCACTACAAGATGTGCGAGCAAGGAAAGGAGCAGATGTAGGAAGTGATCACAACCTTCTGGTAGCAAAAATAAAACTAACATTAAGGAAAGCCAAAATCGGAGAACACAGAAAGATACGTTTTGATACAAGAAAACTGAAAGACCAGCAAACAAGAAATGAATTCTCAATAGTACTTAAGAACCGCTTCAGTGTCCTACAAGACGAAGCAGAAATGTCCATACTAGAGTTCAATAAAATACTACAGGAAACAGCAAAAGAGGTGCTGGGATATCGGAAAAGGAGAAAAGAGGAATGGATAAGCAAGACCACATGGGAAAAGATAGAGCAAAGAAAGGAAATCAAGAAAAAATTACTGAACACCAAATCACAAAGGCTAAAAGAACAAGTTTTAAGTAATTATGCACAAAAAGACAAAGAAGTGAAGGAATCACGCCGTCAAGATAAACGTCAATACTATGACAACTTAGCAGAAGCAGCAGAGAAAGTAGCATATACAAATGACATGAAAACCATATATAAAATCACAAAGTAGATGACAGGTAACTTCAGCACAAGATGTGAGAGTGCAGTAAGGACACATAAGGGACAACTGGTCAGTGGAGAAAGAGAAAAAACTGAAAGATGGAGGGAACACTTTAACACCCTACTAAACAGAACACAAGCAGCACAAACAATAGACGTACCTGAAGCAAAAACGGAATTAAACATCAATACAGGACCAGTAACAATAAGTGAAGTAAAGGAGGCAATAAAGAAGCTAAAATTAGACAGCGCACCAGGTGAAGATGAAGTGACTGCTGAGATGTTGAAAACAGAAGAAACAGAAACACCAAAACAACTCTGTCAGATACTACAACAAATTTGGGATCTAGAAAAAGCTCCAGAGGAGTGGAAAACTGGGCTTATAGTAAAACTATCAAAGAAGGGTGACCTCAGAGATTGCGGGAACTGGAGAGGCATTACCCTACTGCCACTCACCAGTAAAGTATTTTGCAGAATAATCATCAACAGAATTGTACCAGGACTTGAAGGAAAACTTCGGAAAGAGCAGGCAGGATTTAGGAAAGTAACATCATGCACAGACCACATATTTGTACTTAGACAAATATTAGAACAGGCAAATGAGTGGCATAGCACAACATATGCATTATTCATAGATTTTGAGAAAGCCTTTGACAGTGTCAACAGAGCTGCACTGTGGAAAATCCTAAGATGGCATGCCGTCCCCCATAAGATAGTAAATGTAATCAAAGCCCTATACGAGGGTTTTCAGTGCAAAGTGATCTGTGAAGAACATACCTCCAGCAGCTTTAGGGTACAAACAGGAGTGAAGCAGGGATGTGTACTATCACCAACATTATTTATCTTAGCAGTAGACTGGTTAATGAAGGAGGCAGCATCAGACAAAACGCAGAGGATTACAATGGACCCTTGACATAGTGCTGGAGGACCTTGACTTTGTGGACGACATTTGTCTATTATCAAGCAGTCACAAAAATATACAAGAGAAAATAAACAAGCTAACTCAGAATGCAAACAACATAGGACTAAAGATCAACGCAGGAAAGACAAAGTTAATGAAGCAAAATGTGAACAACAGAAATGTACTCAGAGTAGATAACAAGTTAGTGGAGGAGGTCAACGAATTTGTATACCTTGGCAGCAGAGTAGTAGAAAATGGAGACAGCACAGAGGACATCAACAGCAGACTTACTAGAGCAAACCAGGCTTTTGCAATGCTGCAGAATATATGGAAATCTAAAAAAAAACAAAACTAAGCACGAATAAAAAAATCGGGATATTTAAGAACAATGTTCTAATTGCACTACTCTATAGCAGTGAATGCTGGAAAATCACCAAAACCATAGAAAACAAGTTGAATTTTTTTTCCAGACTAAATGTTTATGAAGAATTAGAAAAATATTTTGGCCAAACACCATAAGAAATAACATCTTGTTGGCAGGAATGCAGATGAAGCCACTGACAGCAATTATTGAGGAAAGACGCTGGCGATGGTTGGGACATGTGCTCCGAATGACTGACAACTCACTACTAAAAATAGCACTAAGATGGACACCACAGGGGAATAGAAGTAAGGGTAGACCAAAAGAGACATGGAGAAGAACAACAGAAAGGATGTTGAGCAACAGAGGGCTCACCTGAGCAAGAGCAGAAAAAAAGGCAAAGGACAGGCATTTGTAGAAAACCCTTGCGGAAGCCTCATGTGCCTTGGGCACTTAAGGTTCAGATATATGGGGGTGTGTGTGTGTGTGTGTGTGTGTGTGTGTGTGTCTGTGTGTGTGTGTGTGTGTGTGTGTGTGTGTGTGTGTGTGAATTCTGGATTCATTATGCTCTCTTATGATTATCAGATTTATTATACTGACTGTGAATTATGAGATTTATGTATACTGGCTGTGAATTATGAGATTTATTTATACTGACTGTGAACTATGAGATTTATTTATAGCGATTTTTTGTATTGCTATGAATTATTAGATCTATTATAAAGGATACGAAATAATAGATTTATTACAGTTGATATATATTACATTTGCTGTGAAGTATCAGATGCACTATATTAGTTGTGAATTATGAGACTTATTATACTGGCTGTGAACTGTGAGATTTAACATGTTTATTGTATATTATGAGACATAATACGTTGTTTATGAATAATGATAACTGTGAAGATTTTGTTGTAATTTCCAGTACATGAAATACAGAACAATATAAAACACACTGGAACTGTAGATGTTGCCACAGTTGCTATATACCAGCCAAGCAGAACTTTTTGACTTCGGTGTTTTGGCTCCAGGATATTTATGACATAATTATTGTTACATGACAAGCTGTTAAACATGGAGTACAGCTAAACCAGATGGAAACTAAATACAAACATTTGAGAACAGAATCCTGAGAAACATTTATGGACCAGTAAGAGAGGATTAAAGAGAGAAAACTTAAATATTTTGGACACGTTAATCGTCATTATAATCTAGAGAAGACAGTCTTGGAAGAGTACATAATGGGAAAAAGAAAGAGAGGAAGACCAAGGCGAAGATGGCTGCAAGACATGGTTGATGATCTGCAAATGGATGCATCAGCAGCAGGCCATCTTGCTCACAACCGAAAGGCCTACAGGAGAGCTGTTAGGGAGGCAAAGTTCCGCAAGGGACATGCAAATGAATGAATAAGTATAATGTAATAATAAAGCTATTTTATCTGAGTATATTTTGTGTGAATTATCTTTTTGATTTGTGTGCGTCTGAAAAAAAGGGGATAAAAACATGTATACTGTCTGGTGCAGGGGTGTCAAACTGGTGGCCCGCGGGTGGCATACGGCATGCGAAATAATCAAGACATTAAGTTATAATATACGCTTACATACACTTCTTTTCTTGAGCACGTGTAAAAACGTTTTAATAAAGATCTAAAAACTATATGAATAAAATCAAGTGACCTGTATTTCGTAACCGTCACTTTCTCCTTATTTGTGTGTGTGTGTTATGTTGACAAAAACTAGTTGATTTATATGAGCAAACCAGTTGCTCTCTGCATACATTTGTGGCCCTTGAGATCAGTGCAGTTGGACACCCCAGTTATATACAGATAACGATGTCAATGCTGAAATAAAATAACTATAAACAACAAAGTAAATTACATACACACATAAGTACAGACTACAATTATCCACTATGAAAATTATTTTATAATCGATTCACCTTGAAAATAATTGATAAGTTCTCATTGGAACAACATACTAAACTTTTGCGAAAACTTATAACATCAGCGCTGAATTTACTTTGGTAGGCTGGCGCGTCACAGCCTGGGCTTTTGTGCCACTACAGTGTTGTCACAGAAGATAGAGGAAGGTCTCGAAACATGATGTTGCCCCATCTTTAAACAGGTTTTAAAGTGTCTTATTTTGGAATATAGAAACAGAACGACACTAAAAGAAGAGATCCTTCCCCTTGATGAGATACAGAATCTCTTCAGAGCGAGTAGCCCATAAAAACTGCCTACGGAGTTTGAATCAAGTCCTCTTTGTGAAAGTTCATAAACCATTCGGGAACTGTTCAGAAAATCTGAGACCATGTTTACTAGCATCTTTGATGCCCACACACTGCCAACAAGAGAAAGAATTATATCTTTTCATCATCATCATCATCATCATCATCATCACTCCCTTGAGAGCATAGGCCATGGATAAAGGCTCTCCAGTCACCCTTGTCCTTGGAGTTATTCTCTGCTTCCTTCTACATGTATCCCTTGTCTCTGAGCACTGTCATTATTTCTCTTCTCCAATTCTTCTTCTTCGTTCGCTTCTACCACCAAGACTGCCCTGTGATCCTACTGAATTTACCCCTGTGGTCCTCTATAGGTCCCATGGTCCCCAAAAGGACCACACGAGATCCCTGAGACGACCACAAGAGGTTCAGAGTTACGCACGGCTTGAGCCTGTATTCTTGGTGGGTCTCAGAAGCGGGATTGCGTGACACCGTGGTTTTCGTTGCACCAGTTTAATCTAGAGTTGGACTTTCTCACCGGAAAACCTCGACGTGTTTTGGATATGACTATATCCCCGCTGGGTGAGAGGTGGTGGTCCACCAAGGCCAGAGTTGGACTTTCTCACCGGAAAACTTCGACGTGTTTTGAGATACCCGTGTATCACCGACGGGTGAGAGTTGGTTGCCCCTCCATTCCGGCGTCGGACTTTCTCACCGGAAAACCTCAGCGTGATTAGAATACGCATACATCCCCGCCGGGTGAGAGGTGGCTGCCTATCTAGACTGCCCTGGTCCAGTGTCTCCGACTTCAGCATTTTGCGGTCGTGGCCGCTACCCTTCCTAGTTGTGACCAGGACGGAGCTTTTGTCCAGGAGGACGAATCCTCGCCACTAGTGACTTCCACCCCTGAGTTGAGCTGGTTTAGGCATTTTATCGCAGTAAGGGCGTGTTTAGGACATGACCGACCTATAGAGCAGAGGTACCGTGACATGCGTAGCCATCATGTTTCACCTCTGGTGTAACCCTGTTTAGGCATATTTCACCAGTATGGGTGTATTTCGGACGTGGCCGACCTCTAGAGCAGAGGCGCCGTGGTATGGGTAGCTCTCGCAGCGATAGTACTGGGCATACCGATTAAGCTTCTGTTTATCCTTTCCATCACTTTTTACATTGGCGCCACACAGCAACCCTGATTGCTTTTCCGCATTTTCTTCCTTGGCCGGGATGAGCTTCACTCCACGGGCGAAACCCGAAGAATCTCGCCAGCAGTGTCTTAACCTCTGTGTTAAGATGGTTCAGGCATTTCGACCGATATGAGTGCACTTAGGACGTGGCCGACCCCCAGACCAGAGGTTCCGTGATTTTACTACTGTTTACTTCGCGTATTTCTTTCTTTCATCTTTTCCACAGTGGTGCCGCACGGCAACCCCATTTGCCCCTTTCTTCATTCGCCGGGAGAAGCCCACTCCACGCACGGCAGCTGAAGAATCTCGCCAGCAGAGGTAGATGAGCTACCAAACATGACTCTCATCTACCCGAAGCGTCTAGTTTTCAGGCGCCAGATATTCGCCTTCGCCCTTCTCCTGTCAGTTTAAACAGTTCTGCCACGAGAAGGCCAGGAGCTGGACTTGACTATCAAAGGCTATTTGAGACGCACGCCATTGGAGTGGAGAGCGTATCCTCCACCTCACCTCCGGCAATAACAGTCTTTAGAACCTCTTCTCCAAGTAAGAACTTACTATTGAAGAAGACTGGCTAGTGAAGAAGATTAAACGGAGAAAATGTAAATATTTTGGACACATTAAACGTCATGACAATTTAGAGAAGTCAGTCTTGGAAGGGTGCATAATGGGGAAAAGAAAGAGATGAAGACAAGGCGAAGATGGCTGCAAGACATCGTTGATAATTTGCAAATGGATACATCAGCAGCAGGGCATCTTGCTTACAACCGAGAGGCCTACAGGAGAGCTGTTAAGGAGGCAAAGTTCCCAAGGGACATGAAAATGACTGACTGACTGAAGTAAGTCTTGGTCTTCCTCGTTTTCTATTTCCTTGAGGATTCCAATGCCTGTCTTGCTATTCTGGCGTCGGATTTTCTCAGAGTGTGGCCAGTCCACCTCCATTTCCTAGACATGGTTTGAAGGTTCATAATTATATCTTTTTTGCAAATGAAATAATCAAGAAAACCTTACCAGATTTGATCACAAGGTTTCATGAAGGCGTGAAATAGATCTCACAACAACGTTTTAACATGGTGGGACTACTTTCACGAGAAGAAGACTGAGTAGAATGACTTGACCTTTCTTTGTAAATTGTTACACGGATGTTAATTCACAACTTCTAAACCTAGAACTGGACCATATGGGCAGTCTCTGGTGGACAATAACGAGAAGCAATTGAAGAAAGATTTATTAAACAATAATTATGCAGTTACAATTATTCAGACATAAATCTGCCAGGCGCCCAAATGTCCAGGCGTCAGAATGTTCCAGTGTCAGAATGTTCCAGTGTCAGAATGTTCTGGTATTAGCACTTCCCAGCGTCAAAATATCATGTGGTCAAAACTTTCTGGCTTGAAAATGTCAAAACTTAGTAGCGTGAGAATATCTTGGGCTCAAAATGTCCAGGCGTCAAAACTTAGTAGCGTGAGAATATCTTGGGCTCAAAATGTCCAGGCGTCAAAACTTAGTAGCGTGAGAATATCTTGGGCTCAAAATGTCCAGGCATCAAAACTTAGTAGCGTGATAATATCTTGGGCTCAAAATGTCCAGGCGAACAACTTAGTAGCGTGAGAATATCTTGGGCTCAAAATGTCCAGGCATCAAAACTTAGTAGCGTGAGAATATCTCGGGCTCAAAATGTCCAGGCGAACAACTTAGTAGCGTGAGAATATCTTGGGCTCAAAATGTCCAGGCGAACAACTTAGTAGCGTGAGAATGTCTCGGGCTCAAAATGTCCAGGCGAACAACTTAGTAGCGTGAGAAGGTCCTGGGGTAAAATTGTCCAGGCATCAAAATTTCCTGGCGTCAAAATCCCCTGGCGTCAAGGCTTCGTGACGTCATAATGTCCAAGTTTCTACACTTCGTGACGTAAAAATGTCCAGATTTCAAATCTTCCAGACATCAAAATGTCCAGGCGACAAAAAAAAAACCTCAGGTACAGAATATCATCGCGTGTGTAAACATTGATACAATCATCTGAAGATGGTTTGGTTAGGTAAGTTGATTCTTCTCTTTCAGCGTTGCAGATTGTGAGGTGGTGGATGTTGCCTTTACACTCCTGCCCTCACTGCGTCTGTTGGTCCAGTTTTCGTGGCAGCCACGCAGCTTCCGCTTCCGGCCCAGTCCTTGTGGTTGACGTTAGCCTTCTCTAGCTTGGCACTTCTGTAGGACATACTCAGAGACTGAGCCTACAAGAAAACATCCATTCTTCCGTACACACGTACTCATCAAACTTTACAGTATGAAAAAGTTGCCATAAATGCAACCCTGTCAAAAGCAAAGGCAATCCAATCACATTCTCTGAGCAAGAGGGACCACAGCACTGTACTATTGTACTGTTACATCCACGAGAAACTTAATGAAAGAAAGAGGCGCCAAGTCGGGGCAGAACCCCACAGTCTTCCATCCAAGAAGCCGCACTGGAATAGATTTATCCCGCGCCCGAAAGTTATTTTAAACGTGCCTTCAATTAATCACGAATTTGAGTTTTTTCTTTCTTTCCTCTTCTTTCTTGTCTTTCTGTTTCACACAGATGTCTCCTGGAGTGGATCCTCCACCTTGGGCTGCCAGAGGCCGTGTTTGCACAAGTGTAGCAGACCTCTCCTGAAGCTCTTCAGCATGGCGAGGTACAGGAAGATCTTGTAGACGCTGTTAAACTTCACCACCTCCTCCGTAAACATCATGACCTCCATGTCGTGGACGGAAGGACGGGCCAGCTCCGTGAAGTACTGTTTGGCTCGGAAGATGGAAGACGGCAGGATCAGTGCAATAAATATAAGCCCAGCAACCACCACCAACCCCGTGGCTCGCTTGCTTTCCCTGGAGATATCGAATTCTGGTAGCGCTGGTTGCAAATTCCCAGGCCGATGTGCCGATGGGTTAGATGCGCCCTCGTTGGCTAGCGTGTACTCTCCCCTAAGTTCTGAATCGAGAGCGTCTTTCTGGATCTTGCTGGAGACGAAGAGCTTCGTGCCGTATTTGGCAGCGGCGTTTAGTAAGAGAGATACGTCGATAATAACGATAAGTAACATGGGGAGAAACGACGCGATGAGCACCTCAACTTTACCTAGTTCGGCGATGTGTCTCCGGCTTTCCGGCATGAGAAGGCAGGAGTTTGTACCCTTCCACTCAGTTACCACGTATACCCACATGTAGTGCGAAAATCCAACCAGGGAGAACACAAAAATAGCGATGATGATGCATTTAGTTCGGAAAGTTGTGCACCATTTTTTAGCTCGGCACGCGCCAAAATGCACCGCCAGTCTCTCCAGGTGCGCTGTGAAGAGATACCACGTGTCCAGAAACCCGAATAGCATGAGAGCAAACATGGTTATCTGGCAAACCCCCATCGTGTTCTGAAAGTCGAATCCTTGGCCAGTTATCCAGACGGCCAGACAAGACCACAGGTAGATGAAATCAGATATCCCCAGAGCTGTCAGGTAATGGCAGAGAGCGTTGGTTCGCAAAGGTGTGCACAGGAAGACCAGAACTAGCAGCAGGTTCCCAACAATTCCGACGCTAATAGCCACAGGAACAACATAATCATTGATCCTCGCGCGCAAAATGCTGAGAAAACTTGGCGCAACTCCCGGATGAACCGGAAGTCTTCCTAATGACCCGAAAGGGGTCATTTCCCCCATGGTGAAATTCGGAAGCGAGTTTGTGGTGTGGATAATCGACGTCCGGTTAAAAGGATCCTCGTCGTAAAAGGACGTGATCGCTATGGGGTTTATGTCGAAAGTTGAACTCAGATTTTCGACCATGGTTAAACGTTATCTGCAGCCCTCTCCTTTGTAGTACAGTCGTTACACAGATTACGGAACTAGTGCCGCGGACAATACAAAAGTAGGGAGAATTTGTTGCTACTCTGCAAAAGGCCACAAGGCGTAATGGGCGTTGCTTGCTTAGCTGATCACCGACAAAAGACGTGGATGGATGGATGGATGGACTGATCCGCCACCTCTGTACATTCTTATGTCTTTTTGTCTTCGAAGTGTCTCTTTATGATTAAATGTACATATAATCTTTGGTGACTTTAGAGAACTTAAGACACAAGGTACTAGACATGAGAAAATCATGCGAGCACTATCAAAATAAATATCTCACATAATTATAGTTATATCTACAACATCTCTTGTTAAAATGTAGGAACATTTGAAATCTTGACGAAGCACGAATATTTTTAGATCAAATCATATTGTGATTAGCCGGGACTTTTTAGACGAACTTTTTTTTAAGGAAGCAAATATTTTTTCAGATCCCAAAGCGAGTTATAGTCTTGGTTTACCGCATTAGAGGCGGGACGCTCGCTTTCCTGGGGACAGGGTTTGACGATCGGACTGAGGAAACTTAAAAGAAATGGCCGATTTGATCTGTTGCCAGGATACAGTGGACTGTGCACCCGATGTACTGAGCGAAGTGGTTTTTTTTTCTGAAGAATGACACTTCCGATCAAGGAATGACACTTTCCTATAAGTTATAACGCGTGTTCAGTGTACGATATGCCGCTTCCATAGGGATTTCTTATTTGATTTGGTGCTTTCACAGTCATTTCTTTAGGATCTCATGTGTGGTATGTCGCTTTCACAAGGATTTCGTATATACTGTGTTAATGTGACACAGATTTGGCAGCTGGCGTGTAATTTTACAAAGATTTCACATCTGTTGTATTGATTTCACAGGGACTTCTTATCGGCCCTGTTCATTTCACGAGAATTCAGTATCTGTCAGAAGAGGATTCAGTGTAAGACATTCCAGTCCGATTAGGATTCAGTATCTGACGTTTAAGCTTGACAAAGTCTTCTTTCTCTCATGTCTCAGTTTCATGAGCCGTAACTTTCATAGTTTCAGAGAACTCCAGACTGTCTGTCACAGCTTGCGCCTCCGACAAATTAAATCTCGTAGATCGATAAACCGTTATTCGGATATTACGAGTTGTTGTTTCTCCAGGAAGAAAGACAATGACAAAATGCCGTAGACAACCTCGTTATAAACACTGTCAGACTCTTGTGCTGCAGCCAGCCCTGTTTTCTGGATAATTGAGTTCTCTGTGCTCCATACAACCTGTTGATTGAAAGAACGACCAGTGAGAATAGGACCCTGGTGTTGTATTTGTTATATAATAAAACTAACATTTTTATACATTTTCACGTTTTTTTTTAGACAAGGCCATTAGCGAAATGATTTCCTTTGTGCGAAAGAAGACCCGTGAATGAAGAACTGTATCCCAACATAGTTTTATAATAAAAAAAAAATCCAATATTTTGCCAAAAGGCAGCTGATCTACACTTTTTCTTAGGAAAAAAAGTGTATAGTCCAGTTATTTTTTTCAGTTTCCCTAGAGCCAGTTTTGTTTGCTCAGCAGTTATCACGCGAATCCTTCATAATTTTATAAGCGTTATCATAATTTTATAATCATTGCCATAAAGTTTATAAACATCGTCAGAATTTTATAAGAATTGATATAATTTTATAAGAATTGTTATAATTTACTGACAATTGTTATAATTTTACAAGCGTTATCATAATTTTATATTCTTTGTCATAATGTACGCGATATCACGATCACCGTTTTGTAAGGCTGTAGTTTATTCTTCTTCTTCTTATTTTTTTTCTTCTTCTTTTTCTTCTGCTTCTTCTTCTTCTGTTGCTTCTTCTTCTTCTTCTTCTTCTTCTTCTTCTTCTTCTTCTTTTTCTTCTTCTTCTTCTGCTGCTTCTTCTTCTTCTGCTTATTATTATTATTATTATTCTGCTTCTTCTTTTTTCTTCTTCTTCTTCTTATGCTTCTTCTTCTTCTTCTTGATATGATTGTTTCTGACTTGTTCCTGATTAGCTCTAAAACTCACTGACATGGTTGTCAACAACAACCCGTGGCTGACTTACTGGCGTCGGGGTTGGTGGATCATAGCTGACCAAGACCCTGTCCCACCACTCCATTTTGTACCCTCCAGTAACAGGCCTAGCCCGGATAACGGGGCAGCGATAACCATGGTCCCTATGGTGGTGGAGCCTGCTAAAGAAGTAGTGCACATCCTCAGCTTTTTAAGCTCCACTCAGTGACTGAAAAAAAGCAGGTGCCATAACCCCTCTCCCTATCCAGCACGATGCTGTGCCTCAATATTTCCACTGCATCGGCTTGTAAAGAATACCGGCTCTCAGATCCAGGGAAGAAATAGAAGGTGTAGTAGTTGTTGTTGTAGTAGTAGTAGTAGTAGTAGTAGTAGTAGTAGTAGTAGTTGTTGTAGCAGTAGTAGTAGTAGTAGTAGTAGTAGTAGAAGTAGTAGTAGTAGTAGAAGTAGTAGTAGTAGTTGTAGTAGTAGTAGTAGTAGTAGTAGTTGTTGTAGTAGTAGTAGTAGTAGTGTTGTAGTAGTAGTAGTAGTAGTAGTAGTAGTAGTAGTTGTAGCAGTAGTAGTAGTAGTAGTAGTAGTAGTAGTAGTAGCAGTAGAAGTAGTAGTAGTAGTTGTAGTAGTAGTAGTAGTAGTAGTTGTAGTAGTAGTAGTAGTAGTAGTAGTAGTAGTTGTTGTTGTAGCAGTAGTAGTAGTAGTAGTAGTAGTAGTAGTAGTAGTAGTAGTAGTAGTAGTAGTAGTAGTAGAAGTAGTAGAAGAAGAAGAAGACTGAATGATTGATCTTTATTTCAAAAGGGTTAAGAATTGGGAACACAGGCCCGTCTGACATTCTGCCCTTTATCATACATCTTTCACTCTATTCCAGACATTCTACAAATATCCTGTTCATATAAGAAGAAGAAGAAGAAGAAGAATCTATTTTTGTTCATAAATTTTCTGCAAACTGCTTTCACTATCTACTAATTATAACAGTATCATCCGCATACCTGGGATTGTTGATTGTTCTTGTGGGAATTTTTTTGTTTTGTTTTGTTTTGTCTAGTAGCACCAATTTATGATTCTGGATAAGATGATGTTAATAGATGACAATGCAGAGAAGATTTTGTAATCCAGCCATCGTGTCGGATGGGGAGTGAACTATGGCACATTTTTTTTTAATCATTAAAGCTTCTCGGTTAGCTCCACTCTCTTGTCATTTAAAGCTCCACTCTCTTGTCATTTAAAAAAAAGATCTGACTCTCTATTATATACTACAGATACATCAATAACAGTGGTTCTTAAACAGTTTTTATCATAGACCCTCTTTCCGAACAGTCAAGAACAGTGGTTCTTAAACAGTTTTTATCACAGACCCTCTTTCCGAACAGTCAAGAACAGTGGTTCTTAAACAGTTTTTATCACAGACCCTCTTTCCGAACAGCTGTGGGCCTCCTTTCTGGTCTTAGAACAGCTGTGGACCTCCTTTCTGATCTTAGAACAGCTGTAAAGCTACTTTCTGGTCTTAGAATAGCTGTAGAGCTACTTTCTGGTCTTAGAACAGCTGTAGAGCTCCTTTCTTGTCTTAGAACAGCTGTAGAGCTCCTTTCTTGTCTTAGAACAGCTGTGGAGCTCCGTTCTGGTCCTAAAATAGCTGTGGACCCTCCATTAAAAATATAATAATAAAGAGAACCCAGATGATTCTTATCATGCTTTTTTTTTTAATCGACCCAATCCATTTTTTGGTCCTTGGACCCACAAAATCCCTCTCTAGTGTCTCTCGGAGTCGATGGGCCCAGCTTTGCAATCACTGATCTGGTGCTTTTGTTTTCCTTGACCTATGTGGACACCTGTTAAAATCACGGCTGGTACTTGTCATTTTCCGGGAGGAGCAATGTAGCTTAGATTAAGTCTTTCTATCAGGTACCAACTTTAGACAAACAAACGTAGCTTAGATTAAGTCTTTCTATCAGGTACCAACTTTAGACAAACATACGTAGCTTAGATTAAGTCTCTCTAGTAGGTACCAACTTTAGACAAACATACGTAGCTTAGATTAAGTCTCTCTAGCAGGTACAAACTTAGACAAACATACATAGCTTAGTTTCAGTCTCTCTAATAGGTACCAACTTTAGACAAACATACGTAGCTTAGATTAAGTCTCTCTATCAGGTACAAGCTTTAGACAAACATGCGTAGCTTAGATTAAGTCTCTCTATCAGGTACAAGCTTTAGACAAACATGCGTAGCTTAGATTAAGTCTCTCTATCAGGTACAAGCTTTAGACAAACATGCGTAGCTTAGATTAAGTCTCTCTAGCAGGTACCAACTTTAGATAAAACACACACGATCTCCTGCCATGTCTGGTGCATACTTGAACAACAACAAACGAACGAATAGTTTTTACATGAAGTTAGTTTCAGGTACAGTTTCAGGAACAATTTCTTTTAATAAATAGGAAAAAAAACGAGGCTTTGGTACGGTAAAGTAAGAGAACATAGTTCTGTAGGATTAGACCTCGAAAAAATCGTAGACAAAGCACTTTAGTGAGACGTGAGAGGAAGAAAAATCAAAACAGAATTACCTGGGATTCGAACTACGGACTCCGGTAGGACGAACAGCCGTCTAGCCACGAGAGAACAGAGTACTAACGAACACCTTTTTTTGAGGTGTGAGATAATATATATATTATCGTATATGTACCACAATGAATGTTAGAAGGTAATGTTTATGCAAGAAAATCTGGATCATTATATGATCTGTTATCTAGGGTAATTAATGTTTAACCCCTTGTTCAGCACACATTACTGAGATCTGATACCGTACTCAAAACAACAACAACAAAACGGCGTCCAAAGTGTTCGAAAACAGTTTTTGTATTATAAAATTATATGTTAGTTCAGCTGTATGTGACCACAGACAAGAATAAAGATACATGCAAAGAAATGAACAAATCGTCAAGCTAAAAAGAGGGGGGGGGGGGAAGTCAGATAAACGAAAATCGATCAGGCAGAAAAAAGTCTTACATTTTGGTTGACGCGATGGAGAGACATTATAGAAGAAGATATACGCGGTCTTGGAACCTACAGTTGACATGAATAGATCAAGAACCTACAGTTGACAGGAATAGATCAAGAACCTACAGTTGACAGGAATAGATCAAGAACCTACAGTTGACAGGAATAGATCAAGAACCGAGAGGAATGGAGACGTGTATTGTCTGCACAAATGATCCTCAATGGCTCGGAAAGTTGCTGAATTCAGCAGCTGTTAGAAGAAGAAGAAGAAGAAGAAAAAAAGAAGAAGAAAAAAAGAAGAAGAAGAAGAAAAGAAAAAGAAGAAAAAGAAAAAAAGAAAGAAAGAAGAAGAAGAAAAATAATAATAAGAAGAACAACAACAAGTGGTTAAAGTTTCGTCAAGGACAATGTATATAAATTCTGTTTAGCATTGTTGTACACCCTTAACCCTGTCCCTATAAGTACTACATCTTCAGCCTGGGTACACGTACTCTGTAGCGCAGGCGAAATTGCTTTTATCAACTTGAGGGAACAGGTGGGGGGGGGGGTGGGGGTGTGAAGACGCTGTCACATTTTGCAGCCAGGGACCCATAACTAACATGCCAGTGCCGAACCTGGCAAACCGTGGCTGACCAAGACCCTGTCCCACGTCTCTGTTGGTAGCCCCAGTAACAAGCTAACCTGGGTAACGGGACAGAGATCGCTATAGTCCCTATGACGGTGTGGTCTGCCAAAGAAGTAATGCACGCCTTCTGCTTTTATAGCTACACCCAGGGACTGAAACAAATAGTCAACATGACTGAATCCTATTCTGATGCGATGCTGTTCTTCAACATCTTCATTGCATCGACTGCAAAGAACACCAGTTCGCAGTTCCAAGAAGAAGAAGAAGAAAAGAAAAAAAGAAGAAGAAAAAAAGAAGAAGAAGAAGAAGAAAAAAGAGAAAAAGAAAAAAAAAGAAAGAAGAAGAAGAAGAAAAATAATAATAAGAAGAACAACAACAAGTGGTTAAAGTTTCGTCAAGGACAATGTATATAAATTCTGTTTAGCATTGTTGTACACCCTTAACCCTGTCCCTATAAGTACTACATCTTCAGCCTGGGTACACGTACTCTGTAGCGCAGGCGAAATTGCTTTTATCAACTTGAGGGAACAGGTGGGGGGGGGGGTGGGGGTGTGAAGACGCTGTCACATTTTGCAGCCAGGGACCCATAACTAACATGCCAGTGCCGAACCTGGCAAACCGTGGCTGACCAAGACCCTGTCCCACGTCTCTGTTGGTAGCCCCAGTAACAAGCTAACCTGGGTAACGGGACAGAGATCGCTATAGTCCCTATGACGGTGTGGTCTGCCAAAGAAGTAATGCACGCCTTCTGCTTTTATAGCTACACCCAGGGACTGAAACAAATAGTCAACATGACTGAATCCTATTCTGATGCGATGCTGTTCTTCAACATCTTCATTGCATCGACTGCAAAGAACACCAGTTCGCAGTTCCAAGAAGAAGAAGAAGAAGAAGAAAAACAAGAAGAAGAAGAAGAAGAGGAAGAAGAATAAAGCTTTAAAAGACATTGGCGTACTAATGAACTTCGCTCTCTAGGACTCAAATGTCTTGCTAGATAGCAAAGTCCATTAACGCGCTGTTCTCTCATGGCCGGAGGGCTGTTCGTTCTACCAGAGGCCGTAGTTCAAGTCCCAGGTAATTCTGTTGTGATTTGTCTTTTTCTTATGTCTAGAAGTTCTATGTCTACGATTTTTTTAGAGACCTAATCATACAATACTGTTTTCTGCTACTTTACTGTACGAAAAGCTTCTCTTTGTTAAAATTTGCAAGAAATCTACACATTGTTTAACTCTCCGCCTATAACAGTCATTATGAAAAACAACAGACTGAGGTGGCTTGGGTTTTTAGAGAGAACAGAGAACAGACACAACACAGATGGCCTATACAGAAGTGATGAAAGGAAAAAGACCAAGGGGTAGACCTAGACAACTATGGCGAGACAATCGATATACATTCTCTCGGAATCGACAACTGGCAGGAAAAGATCAAGAACGGAGAGAGGAATGGAGATGTCTATTGTCTGAAGCAATGAGACTCAGTGGATCTAAAAAACTGCTGAATTCAACACTTGCACGAAGAAAGAAGAAGAAGAAGAAAAAGAAGAAGAAGAAGAAAAAGAAGAAAAGTTGCTGAATTCAGCAGCTGTTAGAAGAAGAAGAAGAAGAAGAAAAAAAAGAAGAAGAAAAAAGAAAAGAAGAAGAAGAAGAAAAAAAGAAGAAAAAAAGAAAAAAAAAGAAAGAAGAAGAAGAAGAAAAATAATAATAAGAAGAACAACAACAAGTGGTTAAAGTTTCGTCAAGGACAATGTATATAAATTCTGTTTAGCATTGTTGTACACCCTTAACCCTGTCCCTATAAGTACTACATCTTCAGCCTGGGTACACGTACTCTGTAGCGCAGGCGAAATTGCTTTTATCAACTTGAGGGAACAGGTGGGGGGGGGGGGGGGGGGTGTGAAGACGCTGTCACATTTTGCAGCCAGGGACCCATAACTAACATGCCAGTGCCGAACCTGGCAAACCGTGGCTGACCAAGACCCTGTCCCACGTCTCTGTTGGTAGCCCCAGTAACAAGCTAACCTGGGTAACGGGACAGAGATCGCTATAGTCCCTATGACGGTGTGGTCTGCCAAAGAAGTAATGCACGCCTTCTGCTTTTATAGCTACACCCAGGGACTGAAACAAATAGTCAACATGACTGAATCCTATTCTGATGCGATGCTGTTCTTCAACATCTTCATTGCATCGACTGCAAAGAACACCAGTTCGCAGTTCCAAGAAGAAGAAGAAGAAGAAGAAAAACAAGAAGAAGAAGAAGAAGAGGAAGAAGAATAAAGCTTTAAAAGACATTGGCGTACTAATGAACTTCGCTCTCTAGGACTCAAATGTCTTGCTAGATAGCAAAGTCCATTAACGCGCTGTTCTCTCATGGCCGGAGGGCTGTTCGTTCTACCAGAGGCCGTAGTTCAAGTCCCAGGTAATTCTGTTGTGATTTGTCTTTTTCTTATGTCTAGAAGTTCTATGTCTACGATTTTTTTAGAGACCTAATCATACAATACTGTTTTCTGCTACTTTACTGTACGAAAAGCTTCTCTTTGTTAAAATTTGCAAGAAATCTACACATTGTTTAACTCTCCGCCTATAACAGTCATTATGAAAAACAACAGACTGAGGTGGCTTGGGTTTTTAGAGAGAACAGAGAACAGACACAACACAGATGGCCTATACAGAAGTGATGAAAGGAAAAAGACCAAGGGGTAGACCTAGACAACTATGGCGAGACAATCGATATACATTCTCTCGGAATCGACAACTGGCAGGAAAAGATCAAGAACGGAGAGAGGAATGGAGATGTCTATTGTCTGAAGCAATGAGACTCAGTGGATCTAAAAAACTGCTGAATTCAACACTTGCACGAAGAAAGAAGAAGAAGAAGAAAAAGAAGAAGAAGAAGAAAAAGAAGAAGAAGAAAAAGAATGAGAAGAAGAAGAAGAAGAGGAAGAAGAAGATAGGTTTCTAAGAAACACTGAGTGCAACCCAAAAGTAGAGAAGAGCGTGCGAGTTGCTAAGCTCATAACGAACTGACTTTTCATGGTGTGGTTAGAGGCAGGATAGGCTGGGATTCCTCACCACCTCAGGGATAAGCACATGGGCATCTGATTCACTTTAGTTAAGGAAATGTTTTTTTCTGAAATCGGATTAATTTTTGCCCGCAAGGCGAGAAGCACCAGAATGATCCAGCACGGATTTTCCTGTGCACTGTAGAGTAAGCAAGTTATCACGTGAAGGCTGCTTTATAAACTTCGCGTGAAAACACATTAGAGTTGTCGCCCCACTCGCCTGACTTCCTGTAAGAGTCATGAAGAAGTATACATAGAAAGTCTACCAGGTATTTTAAATTAATACGAGAAACTTCTTCTTCTTCTTCTTCTTCTGTCTCCTTAGAAATACTGCATGCTGGCATTCTTTGCAGCTGATGCTGTGGAGGTGGTGAGGCACAGCATCGTGTCGGCGTGAGGAGGGGCTTATGGCAGCTATTTTTTTCAGCCTCTGAGTGGAACTTAAAAACAGGTTTGCAGTACTTCTTTAGTAGGCTCCACTGCCACGGTGACTACGGCGATTCCTGCTCCCGTTAGTCAACCCAGGCCTGTTGGGGGAAGGTATCAACGGAGAGGTGTGACAGGGTCTTGGTCAGCTATGGTTCGCTAACCTTGACGTCCGCATGTCAGCTATAGTTCGACAACCTTGAAGCCCGCATGTCAGCTATAGTTCGACAACCTTGAAGCCCGCATGTCAGCTATAGTTCGACAATCCTGACGCCAGTATGTCAGCTATAGTTCGACAATCCTGACGCCAGCATGTCAGCTATAGTTCGACAATCCTTACGCCAACATGTCAGCTATAGTTCGACAATCCTGACGCCAACATGTCAGCTATAGTTCGACAATCCTGACGCCAACATGTCAGCTATAGTTCGACAATCCTGACGCCCACATGTCAGCTATGGGGCCTCTGATTGTCACAACAGACATTGCTTTCCCCCACTAGAAATACATAAATGTGTAATTCAAAGAAAGAGTCAGTGGACGAGAAGTGAGGAAATAGGACGCCTTCAACAAACATTATTGGGTTTAGGGGGTCCACAACCTTAAAAGAGTTTGCGAAACACTCTCCAAAGGTGACTTTCCATAAAACTGACTTCGAGAACTCCTCTTTATAGTGGAATAAAGCAGTTTTATCCACAACATAAATGCCCTTGAACTTAAACGCTACAGAAGATCAGCGATCGGTCCCGAGCCGTTAAGTCACATAGGGCTCGCATGGTAGTTCACCAAGTTTTCCTGGTTTCGGCTACAGAAGAGTACTTCAAATATCATGGAAACAGAAAAGGAACAAATATATCCATACTACAAGAACTTAATATTGAAGAAGGCTGGCTAGTAAACAGGATTAAAGGGAGAAAACTTAAATATTTCGGACACATTAAACGTCATGATAGTCTAGAGATGACATTCTTGAAAGCGTACATAATAGGAAAAAGAAATAGAGGAAGACCAAGGAGAATATGGCTGCAAGACATCGTTGATGATCTGCAAATAGATGCATCAGCAGCAGGGCATCTTGCTTACAACCGAGAGGCCTACAAGTGAGCTGTTAGGGAGGCAAAGTTCCGCAATGGACATGCAAATGACTAACTGACTGACCGACTGACCACAGCACGTGGGAAGAGCTGGATCAGTAATCTTCCTCCATCAGAATTTTACTGCGAATGTTAACTGTTAAAAAAAGCTGGAGAAATTGATAACGACCAGAAAATTCAAGGAGAAAGGAGAATATATATATATATATATATATATTCTTAGCGGATGTACAAAGAGAAGTGGACAAAGAAAGAGAATTTGTATTGATCGGAGGCAACAAGGATTGCGAAAGATGGGGGGGGGGGGGGGGGAGAGAGAATAACGACCCAGCGCTCTCTGCAAGGGCACGTAATGAATAAATGAATTAATTATATTAAGGGTAATTTTGCTAAGTAACATTGGAAATGTCTGACGTTGCTTAGCAACACACAGTCAGGACCTGCGTTAAGATTTTTAACATCTGTTTCAAGGTTACATAGTGCAATCCCCTCCTCCTTCCTTCCCTCCCTCCCTCCCTTCCCAGCATTTTCATCCTCATAAAAATCATCATCCTGTGGCACTTTGTCAGGGAATATTGTGGGTGTTTGATCTGCAACTATTCCTGCCCCTTGTTCTCACAGAGCGCCGGACCAAGCTGAATCGTGTCCATATCTTGATGCTGTCCACCCATTCTCTTGTTGTTTCCATCCATCTGTTGATGCTGTCCATTAATTTCTTAATGTTGTCCACCCATTTCTTTACGTTGCCCACCTATCTCTTTATGTCGTCCTCCAGGATCTTGATGTTATCCACGAATTTCTCGATGTTCTTGATGTTGTCCGTCCACCTCTTGATGTTGTCCGTCCACCTCTTGATGTTGTCCGCCCATCTCTTTATGCTGTCCATCCATCGTTTTTACGTTTTCCATCCATCTCGATGTTCTTCAGTTATCTCTTGATGTCGCCCGCCCATCTCTTTATGTTTTTCATCTATCTCGTGATGTTGTCCACTCATTTATTGATGTTTTCCATCAATATCGTGATGTTTTATATAAATATCTTGACGTTTTCAATTCATCTCCTCATGTTGTCCGTCCACCTCCTGATTTTTTCCGCCTATCTCTTTATGTTGTTCCCCCATCTCTTTATGTTGTCCACCCATCACTTTTACGTTTTCCATCCATCTCTTGATGTTGTTCGTCCACCTCTTGATGTTGTACCCCATCTCTTGATGTTGTCCGTCCGCCTCTTGATGTTTTCCACCTTTCTCTTTTATGTTTTCCGTCATCTCTTTATGTTGTCCACACATCACTTCTACGTTTTCCATCCACCTCTTGATGTTGTCCGTCCACCTCTTGATGTTGTCCTCCCATCTCTTTATGTTGTCCACTCATCACTTTTACGTTTTCCATGCATCTCTTGATGTTTTCCACCCATCTCTTGGTGTTTCCCACCCATTTCTTGATGTTTTCCACCCATCTCTTGATGTTCCTCTCGTCCGCCATTTTATTCCAGTTCTCCGTTCATCTTCTGGTGTTGTCTGTCCACCTGTTCGAGTTGCTGTCCTACTCTTGTTCCTTCAGCTTTCACATCAAGCATATTCTTCTTTGCTGAAAATTTCATTATTTCTCTTGTTAGTTTCATTTCCTTTAGGTGTCTTTTTTTGTGTGTGTGCATTTGTTTCCTTTTCCGTCCACGGGATTTTTTTTTTCTGTCTTTTTTTTTCTCCCAGCTTCAAAGGGGATCAGTTTTCCTATTTAATGTCCCTGCTTCCACGCCAACGAGACGGAACATAATCTGTGTAAAAGCTATGCCTCACTTCAAAGGTCAATACTGCGTCAAGCTTGGGTCTGCGCCGCAGGTGTTTGCCTAGTTGGTTTAACCAGCCGTTTCTGTGGGAGAGCTTGTTTTCAAAGGAAATCTGCGATTTCGATTTCGATGTCGTCGCGTGAAGTCGAAGTAATTACTTGCTTTTTTTTTTGGGGGGGGGGGGGACGAACTCGATCCTCCACGTGATTTTAAAATGACTTTTTGTCCCGTATCATTTGTCTATTTTGTTTAAGAAATATTGCTACTAACGACAAACACATTTTTGGGGGTAATCCGAAGCGCATTTTGCTTGTATATGCGGGGATTTAGAATTCAGCGGTATTTAATATACAAGGTAACATATATAGAATTCAGCGGTGTCTAATTATATAAGGTAACGTGTATAGAATTCAGTGGTGTCTAACTATACAAGGTAACATATATAGCATCCCAGCGTTGTCTAACTATACAAGGTAACATATATAGCATCCCAGCGTTGTCTAACTATACAAGGTAACATATATAGCATCCCAGCGTTGTCTAATTATACAAGGTAACATATATAGCATCCAGAGGTAACATAACGGCGGCAGTGACTTCAGTGCAGCTTATTTTGAGTGCCATGGGTAAAATCCCAAGCCCAGGCGGGAAATGATTTGTTAAGCACATCCTTTCAGGTCTTCACCGTGAACTTACAGAAGAACCGTAAAGAGAGTGGTGGACAACTTTAAGAGTTAATAGGACAACATCAAGAGATGGTTGGACAACTTCAAGAGATGGGGCGACAACATCAAGAGGTGAACGGACAAGGTCAGGAGATGGGAGGACAACATCAAGAGATGGCTGGACAACGTCAAGAGATGGGGCGACAACATCAAGAGATGGCTGGATAACGTCAAGAGATGGGGCGACAACATCAAGAGATGGCTGGATAACGTCAAGAGATGGGGCGACAACATCAAGAGATGAACAGACAAGGTCAAGAAATGGGGCGACAACATCAAAAGATAGCTAGATAACGTCAAGAGATGGGGCGACAACATCAAGAGATGAACAGACAAGGTCAAGAGATGATAGGACAACATCAGGAGATGACTGGACAACGTCAAGAGATGAGAGGACAGCATCAAGAGACGACTGACAACGTCAAGAGATGAACACGTATAGTAGTTTAAAAGCTGACATCTCAGTAAACCGGAATAAAGCCGCATAAACGAAGGAATCATTTGGCGGACAGGAAAAATAACTGCTGTCCCCATCAGTTCGAAAAATGCTATCTGATCTGGCAATTAGAAACCTTTGGCTGACATGTTAGCATCAGGGTTGGCGAGCCATAGCTGGCCATGTGTAGCAGTATACGGGAGATAACTGTTGTTTTTACAGAAAGGGCGATTGTTATGAGTTCTCTTTTTGAACTTTTCCGTGGTCGGCCGAGACATTTATAGAACGTCACGTGGTCTGAGAAACCCGTGACAGAGAATTATAGGGGAGACTATGAGTGAGCAGTCAGTCTATATTTGGATGTGTAGATGAGAGGTTGGTTTTTTTTTTTTGCGATGCCTTTGTCACGAAAATGGATGTTTATATCTGTTTTGGAGTTGTGGAAGTACATGAATGGACTCACCATGTGGCAGGGTAAACCTGCCGGCGGTCAGAATATCGTTATCGCCATCTTTATTTTCACCCAATTCATCAATAAAAGCTCATGTTAAGTGATACGTATGACTGGCTTGACTTCTGTAGCAGTGTGTTGCCAACTTTAGGACTGAAAGAGCCTGGAAGTGAAGGATGGCTGGAGACAGTGAGTAGCTAAACCAGAAACACTCAGCAAACACGGCTTCATCTAGCGCCCCGACATTCTATTCAGTAACAACAAAATCTTATATCTTATATCCTTCCCGCGCTGTCAAACGTGACATAGGGCTCGCAAGGTAGTTCGCCAATTTTTCCTGTCTTCGGCGAGTCTTTCAACCTCATCAAGGGATTTTATGCCTGTTAATTTGGCCTCTCTTAATAATGTCCTCTTCAGAGTTTCACGAGGTCTGCCTCTTTTTCTTCGGGCTGTTGTGTTCCACGTGACAGCTTGTTTTCGGATTTTCTGATCGTTTCTTCTCATCACGTGACCAACATATGTCCATCTCCTTTTCCTGATCACCCATGAGATTGGTTGTTGTTCAGTCATCTGTCTTATCTCTGTATTGTTTTTGAATTCGTTCCACTTGATGCCGAGTATTTTCTTTAGGCATTTGTTTTCAAAAGAGTTTAATTTCTTGTCTATTTCTTTAGTTATTTTCCAGCTTTCGCATGCATAAATGAAGGTGGATATTACATTTGAAATGAATAGTCTTAACTTGGTTTTTGTGCTTATAACTTTTGAATTCCATATGTTCTCAAGATTCTTGAAGATCGATGCTGCTTTTGCAATTCTAATTCTAACTTCCTTTCTGGTGTCACCATCCTGGTCTATGTAGCTGCCAAGGTATGCAAATTGATTGATTTCTTCAATATCTGTCCCTTCTATGTGTATTTTTCCATTTTGATTAAGGGGAATTTTCATTTTTTTTGTTTTGTTCTTGTTAATGTTAAGTCTTATTTTGCTAGCCAGTGAAGACAGGCTTATCTAACACCAAAATAGTAACACACTAAACAAACGCATGGGGCACATACGACTTCACAACACCCTTCACATAATTCCGTTTGGCGCCCTCTGTAACAAACCTACCGAGGCTAACGGGGGCAGGGATCGCCCACAGTCTCCATGGTGGTGGAGCCTGTTAAAGAAGTATTGTACACTCTCTGCTTTTTTTTTAATCTCCACATGTAGGCTGCATAAATACTCGCCATAATCCCCTTCCCAATCCAAAATGATGCAGTGACTCAACATTTTTTGAAGCTACAACGTGCATCAAACAACACGAAAATATAGTACACTTCTACGAAAGGGCGAGGCACACTAAGAAAACTAAAATGAATTGATATGTATGTATAAGGCATTCAGTAAGGAACTTTTTAAAAAATTTGTCTATGGGGTACTTGGAAGAACTGGTGAATAACCAACCATGCCACTTGGAGATGGACTCTAATGTCCGCGCTGTTCATTATTTGAGTGTATAAGTAGTAAAATTACTACAAATAAATGGTGTAAATGTAATGTTTTTGCTACTGCTACATGACCATTATTTATTTATTTATTGGGGCTGGGGGAGGGGGAGTAGAGAAACTAAGGGAGGGGGAGAAGATGGAAAGTACAACACAAAGGCACAGTAAACATTTCACCACATGAGCTGATGAAAATATCAAGGATCAAGATCTGCGAAGAGGCATAACCTACAACGCCTGCTGACGCGGCACATGATGATGATGATGATGATGATGATGATGATGATGATGATGATGATTAACACGTTGCACAAAATTCTCATGAAATCGGCCAAAAAGAAAAACTAATCTGCAGAAATCATCTACAGCAACTTCCACGAACTAAATATCTCACCTTCCACACAGAAAGGTTTCTGAAGATACGTATTTATGCTACTCTCTGCCATTGTAGTTCTTGTCCGCTTTATCTTACTCTCTGTCATTGTAGCTCTTGCCCACTTTATCTTACTTTCTAACATTGTAGTTCTTGCCAACGTTATCTTACTCTCTACCATTGTAGATTCTGCTAATTTTATCTTACTCTCTAACATTGTAGTTCTATCCACTTTATCTCACTCTCTTCTGTTGTAGT
This sequence comes from Achatina immaculata, assembly GCA_009760885.1. Taxonomy (NCBI): domain Eukaryota; kingdom Metazoa; phylum Mollusca; class Gastropoda; order Stylommatophora; family Achatinidae; genus Lissachatina; species Lissachatina immaculata. The sequence continues at coordinate 12,882,768 of CM019711.1, forward strand.
TCCTGCTTACTTTATATTACTCTCTACCATTGTAGTTCCTGCTCACTTTATCGTATTCTCCAACATTGTAGTTCCTGCCCACTTTATCTCACTCTCTGTCATTGTAGTTCTGCTCACTTTATCTTATTCTCTAACATTGTAGTTCCTGCTCACTTTATCTTACTCTCTAACATTGTAGTTCCTGCCCACTTTATCTCATTCTCTTCTGTTGTAGTTCCTACTCACCTTATCTCACTCTCTTCTATTGTAGTTCCTGCCCACTTTATCTCACTCTCTGCCATTGTAGTTCCTGCTCACTTTATCTTACTCTCTAACATTATATTTCCTGCCCACTTTATCTTACTCTCCAACATTGTAGTTCTTGGCCACTTTATCTTACTCTCTAAAATTATATTTCCTGCCCACTTTATCTTACTCTCCAACATTGTAGTTCCTGCCCACTTTATCTTACTCTCTAACATTGTAGTTTTTGCCCACTTTATCTTACTCTCTAACATTGTAGTTTTTGCCCACTTTATCTTACTCTCTAACACTGTAGCTCCTGCCAACATTTCCTCACTCTTTTCATCTTTTTATATAAAACAGAAACATAATCTCAGTCTATCTTTATTGCTAGAGCGAGTTGCTTTATTGCTGTCATTATTTTCTCTTATCTCCGAAGATCAAAAGAGCACTACTTCTGAACGGAAGGTTATCATAACCTCGCCTGCCAGAGGATGTAGGGAACGCGTGGGAGGAAGGTCAGAGTGTGATATTCAAGATATCGTTTATACTCGTGCTCACCCAGTGGACTGGGTCATCTCTGAGGACGGGTCAGCGCTGAGAGGACAAATAAAGAGGTGTGGCTGAGGCCACGTGGTTTATAGGTGGGGTAGGGTAGTGACAAAGAATGTAGGGGGCTTTGTGGTCTATAGGTGGGGTAGGGTAGTGACAAAGAATGTAGGGGGGCTCGTAGTCTATAGGTGGGGCGGGGTAGTGACAAAGAATGTAGGGGGCCTCGTAGTCTATAGGTGGGGCGGGGTAGTGACAAAGAATGTAGGGGGGCTCGTAGTCTATAGGTGGGGTAGGGTAGTGACAAAGAATGATACAGGGGCCTCGTGATCTATAGGTGGGGCAGTGTAGTGACAAAGAATGCAGGGGGCCTCGTGATCTACAGGTGGGGCAGGGTAGTGACAAAGAATATAGGGGCCTCGTGATCTATAAGTGATGCAGGGTAGTGTCAAAGAATGCGGGGGCCTCGTGTATAACGATAGCAAGGACGCGGATAGAGATTGAGGCTGTGAGCAAGTCTTGACTAGTTCGCCTGGATGGTACAGACGATGTGGTGGTGACGGACTCTCAGGTCATACCTCACAAGAAAGACAGGCGTTTCCTGCGTCAAGAATGGGTTCAGCTCCTTGTGTGGGGGGGGGGGGGGGGGGGGGGAAATCTCAGTGTCACCAAGACTGACGTGGATATATTGCCCCAGGGCATACGCGAGTGAGAGGCACTGTGGTAGCTCATCATGTTGCTCTCAATGCTATTGTAGCAGGTATGATTCCTATGGACAGTACGGATATATTGAAGTCGGTGGTCGAGGAACTGGGACTAGAAGAGGCAAGGGCATGTGTTGATAATATACCGTCCAAAAAAGGAAACACATAGCTTATATGAGCATCATTTTTTATATGTAATCACAATTTTTTCCCGGGTATCTCAAATCAAACCAGAAACTGTTATCAAGATATCAGGTCAATGATTTAGCGTGAATTTTGCTGTTCTCGTGTGTAGTCAGAACGCAGTAGCTTTCCTTGCTAATCACGCAATTTTTTTGCCATTACTCACGTTGCGTTTATGCTAAAGTCGTGATTTTTGTGGTGAGCACAACTCTCTTCGCACGCAAAAGAAACCTTATAAAAGGATGAGCTTACACAAACAAATTCAGTTAATTTTCAAAAAGACTATTATGGCTCGTCTATCGCAAAATTTACGAAACATTGTCAAAGTCAGGTTGCCAGGCATTTAAACGTGCAGCAGAGTACCATCAGTCGACTTTGGCACCGTTTCCAAGCGCACAGGCTCAGCTGAAGGCCGGCACCGCAGTGAACGACAAAGGGTGACAACAGCAGCTGATGATGGCTTTATTCTGGTTCATCAGCTCAGAAACAGGTTTACAACAGCTTCCTCAAGTACCCAGCCATTGCTTGCAGGACATCGTGTGTCTGATCAAACTGTCCGGAATAGGCTGCATGAAGCTGGACTGATGGCACGACGACCTCAACGAGGTCCTGTCTTAATGAGACGCCATCGCCAAAATCGACTTATTTTGAGCCAACCAGCACCAGCTCTGGACAACTGACAATCAATGGAGACGTGTCTGGTTTAGTAACGAATCTTCCTTTTTGTTGCACCGCCATGATGTGCCGAGAAGGGTCTACCGTAGGCCAAATAAAGTTTTGCCAAAAATTGCGTTGATGAAGCTCCGCCGCACGGTGGTGGAGGTGTGATGGTATGGAGAATGATCAATTTCAAGAGAAGGAGTCCATTGGTGCAGACTGAAGGAAGCTTGAATGCGCAATGAAATTCTTCGACCCAATGTCCTTCCATTTTTCGCTGCGCAAAGGTCTGTATTTCAACAAGACAACGCCAGACCCCATTCTGCACTGTTCACCACACAGTTCCTGGCTGCCAACAACATTCTCGCCCTTCCCTGACCATCCCTGTCTCCAGACATGAATCTGACTGAGCATCTATTGGATGAGCTGCAAAGACGTGTTTGTCGCCGAAACGTTTCTCCGGCCAATCGTCGTGATCTGTGGCAGGCAATCCAGGAAGAGTGGGCAGCCATCCCACAGGTGCACATCAGATATCTGATCGTATCTTTGCCCAGGAGATGCCAGTCACTGATCGATGCAAGCGGAGGCCGCACATGGGACTATCAAATTCTCGTCACACAGATGCAAGAAACTGTCAAGTGAGTGTTTAAACCTTTAGTTATTAATTCATTCATTTGTACGTCTTTTGCGGAACTTTGCCTCCCTAACAGCTCTCCTGTAGGTCTCTCGGTTGTGAGCAAGATGCCCTGCTGCTGATGCATCCATTTGGAGATCATCAACGATGTCTTGCAGCCATCTTCGCCTTGGTCTTCCTCTCTTTCTTTTTCCCATTATGTACCCTTCCAAGACGGTCTTCTCTAGATTCTCATGACGTTTAATGTGTCCAAAATATTTAAGTTTTCTCTCTTTAAATCCTTTCTACTAGCCAGCCTTCTTCTTTAGGTATTGTTGTGTGCAATTTGACAATTTTATTCATTCAATTTAATAAGGTATAGAATATCAAATTTATGGCTAAAATTGGGTCATTAGTATTTATGCGTTTCTTTATTTTTTGGACAGTATACATACATATTTACAAAAAAATGAAGGATAGAGGTGCGATATAGGAGGGAGGGGGTAAAGGGGGAGGAAAAGCTGGTGTCTGGGTGGGGCAATTCAAAGTTGCCAGAACCAACAGTTGACTGGCACAATTCAAAGTTGCCAGAACCAACATTTGAATGGCATAATTAACGTGCATACTCTTCAATAACTTAATACTGAAGAAGGTTGGCTAGTAAAGAGGATTAAAGAGTGAAAACTTAAATATTTTGGACACATTAAGCGTCATGATAATCTCTTTCTCTGTCTCTCTCTCTTTCTGTGTCTCTTTCTCTGTCTCTCTCTGTCCCTGTCTGTCTCTGTCTTTCTCTGCCTCTCTCTGTCTGTCTCTCTCTGTCTCTCTCTGCCCTCTCTGTCTATGTCTCTCTATGTCTCTCTCTGTCTTTCTCTCTCTGTCTCTACGTCTCTTTCTGTCTCTCTCTGTCTCTCTCTGTCTATGTCTCTGCTGTCTCTCTCTATCTCTTTCTGTCTCTCTCTATCTCTCTCTGTCTCTGTCTATGTCTCTCTCTATCTGTCTCTCTCTGTTTCTCTGTCTCTCTCTATGTCTCTCTCTGTCTCTCTCTGTCTATGTCTCTCTCTCTGTCTATGTCTCTCTCTCTCTCTCTTTCTCTCTCTCTCTCTCTCTCTCTCTCTTATTTTAGACTGCTCTTACAGACACCGAATACAGTTACTGTAATTATTTTTTTCTGAATAGTCCCGAAAATGTTGTTTAGTAGATAGTCATTTATATATGTATGTAGTTACTTCTGTACTGAGTGAATGGATAAGAGCGAAACGTAAATGTTATATTTTATTTTATGTCTCTCAGCTTTAATGTTAGTTATGTTTGTTATATGAACAGCATATTTGTAGAATTTCTGGAATAGAGTGAAAGATGTATGATAAAGGGCAGAATGTCAGACGGGCCTGCGTGCCCAATTCTTAACCCTTTTGAAATAAAGATCAATCAATCAATCAATCAATCAATCTCTCTGAACCCTTAGGTGCCCAAACCACGTGGGACTTTCGCATAGATTTCCCACCACTGCCCTTCCTTCACCATTTTTTCTGCTCTTGCCCAAATGGCCCCTTCATTACTCAACATCCTCTCCGTTATTCTACTCCAGGTCTGCTTTGATGTACCCTAACTCCTCTTTCCTTAAGGCGTCTATTTCAGTCTTTTTATTTTGGTAATGAATTACTCCAGACTACATGCCTCTTACATGCATATTCAAGAATATATGAAAATGAAAATACGGTTAAGTTGTTTCACATTCTCGCACATACAGCCAAATCGATAACAGAATCATGTACAATAATTATTTCAGCTAAATTCTAAGCATTCACTGATCACCAAGTAAAGCTTTAATGAAAGAGGATCTCTTAATGAGGCGTGTAATCAACGTTAAGCAAGTATTTCAAAAACTTCAAAACTAAATTAAGGAATATACATAATGTGTTTTATGGGATGAAAGAGTATTCTAGAAGTGAGCAGCGGAGCAAGCAAAGCGTTTTTTTTCCTTTGTACAAGTCAATCCTAAGTTGTGAGAGAAGACAGGCTGTTTAGCCACTGGCTATGTTTTTGGGTTAGATTTGTCCACAAACAGGGTGGAAGAGATATATTCTGATCCGTAGTCTGTACTGTGTGCACTAATAAGCTGTACTGCTCGTTTTTGGAGTGATTAAAAATATTTTTTTACTGGACATTGAGTAGTCATCCTATATCATGGTGCAGTAGTCTAAATGTGATTGTATATATGATATATAGTATGTCTTCCTTGCGTTTTGATCAATAAAGTGCTTAATTTTGGGCTAACTTGCAAACTTTTTTTGCTGTTTGAGCTTTGTTAGACTTTGTGTATGAGGACTCCTTGTTATGTACTGGTCAATGATAAGACCTAGAGTTTCATGTTTGCTTAAAAAATATAAAAAACGAGGCGGAGGGGGGGGGGCGCATAGGCAAAGAATGCAGGGGTATTCTAAACAAATGAGGTGGAGAGAGAGAGAGGGGGGGGGGGTAAAAAAATATGACTGAAATGACAATGTGGAACGGCAAAAGGACGGCAACTGAAATGACTGGAAGCATCAGAGAACGCACAGAACGGAGAAACATCATCGTCACTTCCTACTAGTTAAATACATTATTTTTGTTCTCTAATTCTCCCCCAAGGGCCTGCGTCTTTCCCATGCCAACATATGCCTGTGAGACCTGGACACTTAACATATGCCTGTGAGACCTGGACATTTAACAAAACAGCCTAGAATCACGTAAATGCTTTTGAATGTAAATGCCATAGAAGAGTTCTTCAAATATCATTGACACAAAAAAAAAAAGAATAAATATATCCATACTACAAGAATTTAATATTGAAGAAGGCTGGCTAGTAAAGAGGATTAAACAGAGAAAACTTAAATATTTTGGACACATTAAACGTCATGATAATTTAGAGAAGACAGTTTTGGAAGGGTACATAATGGAGAAAAAGAAAAAGAGGAAGACCAAAGCGAAGATGGCTGCAAGATATCGTTGGTGATCTGCGAATGGACGCATCAGTAGCAGGGCATCTTCCTTACAACAGAAAAGCCTACAGGAGAGCTGTTAGGGAGGCAAAGTTCCGCAAGGGATATGCAAATGACGGACTGACTGAATTCTTCTTAATATCCAGTCCCTACACTTCTTTCTAATAAACGCCATAAATCTTCCGCAAGTTTTTCTCTGACAAAGATGAGCTTTCATAGTTCGTCGAATTTGTATATTCACTCAAGTTTTGAAATATATCGTCTTCTATATTTTTCCCATTCTTGTTTTTCTTTTGTTTTAGCAGTTGCTGAATTCAGCAACTTTCAGGGCCAATGAGGTTCACTGCTGTAGACAAGACACATCTCCATTCCTCTCTCTGTTCTTGGTCTTTTCTTGCCAAATATCGATTCCAAGAGCGAGTATATCTTCTTCTAGGTTGTCTCCCCATCGTTGTCCGCGTCTACCTCTTGGTCTGTCCCCTTTCATTACCTCTATATAGGCCATCTTTGTTTGTCTATCCTCCTTCATTATCTCCATGACTGACCACCATCTCAGCTGGAATCATCATGGAGACAATCTAACCAAACTCACTGCACAAAAAGTTTACCAGTTTACTAAAATTAAACATTTTCTTGACATAGACACCAGAAAAATATACCACATATCACAGATACAAACACACTTGGACTACTGCTCCACAGTCTGGGATGGTTGTTCCATGTCAAACATGAAAAGACTTTACTCACTTCAAAAACTAGCAGTAAAGCTTATAAATGACAAACACGCAGCACCTATTACAAAAAAGGACAAACATCTTGATATTCTACCCCTCAAGAAGAGATTTCTTTTCAACAAGGCCAAGTTAATTCATAAAATTCTATCGCACAATGCCCCACCCTATCTGTGGTCGTTGTTCAAATCCAGCCCAAAACACAGTCAACGCTTAAGCAGTTGTATTCTCCCAAAACCAAGACTTGACATGTTTAAAAAAAAGCTTCTCTTACTCAGCTGCCCATCTTTGGAATACCCTACCAATTCACATAAAACTTATAAGTAATATTCGTTCTTATAACTTTAAACGTTGTCAACATCTGTTTGATATGGACTATATGCCTCTCTAAGCATAGTTTAAAGTATAGCTTGAGTGTTGTATTTTTTAATACCGATTTTCTATAAATTTGTTAGTTTTGAATGAATGTAAGAATGCAAGTTTATTTCATGTTGTTGCATAAATCAGAATGTAGAGTGTATGGACAAGAGATAAGTTTATTATTTATTTATGTAATCATTTAATTGTGTCTTCATGATTATTATGCTCATTAACAAATGCTGAATGACTGTGACTGAGTGAAAGCTGTATGATGAAGGGCAGAATGTTAGACGGGCCTGCGTGCCCAATTCTTAACCCTTTGAAAATAAAGTATGTTCGATCTTTCGTTCGTTCGTTCTCTAAATGCCCGAGTCACCCCAGCCTTTTGTAAGCGGAGAATTATATTTCTTATCTCCCCTTGTGATGTTATAAAGTGTCTTACTGGTCCATAAATTCTTCTCAGGATTCTGTTCTTAGATGTTTGTATTTAGTTTTTAATCTTGTTTAGTTGTGCTTCATGTTTTTTGACTCATATAGTACAACTGGGTCTAATCTGTATATTGATTTGATATACTTACTATCATATAGTACAAATGGGTCTAATCTATATATGGATTTAATATTCTTACTATGTATTTTTAAAATTTCAGTAATTCTTCTAAGTATTTTTTTTTATATTCTCTTGTTTCCTTGCTCAAAGGAACAGAGCAGTAACTGTTAGACTTTCAGCTTTTAAATTTTAACTTTCAGAAAATAACCATTCATCAAGTACTGGCGTGTTAGAAAGTAAAGGTTGAATTCTCTATATCCATAGTTCTGTGTTCGGAAATGAGAAAAGAAGACAGTGCATACAAAACAGATAGGGAATGGAAACTACGAGTATATTACAAGATAACAAGACAGTAGATATAGAGCTGATAGGGAAGGTGGACTATATTATAAGATAACAAGACAGTAGATATATAGCCCTACAGGTTCTTCTGGACATCGTGGTTCGTGAACATAAAAGTAAAGGTCTCAGCCTGAACACAAAGAAGACTGAAGATATGGTCACCTCAAAGAAAAGTATACCACCAAAGTATAGCATTACCATCGATGGCACAGAACTGAAAGAAGTTGATACATTCAAGTAGTCAGGAACAGTTATAACAGCTGATGAGAAATGTCACAACGAAATAAAAAAAAGCGGACGTGCTCAGGCCAAGTCAGCATTCCAGAAAATGAGAAACACCTTGTGCAACAGATCGATATCAAAGGAAACAAGATTCCGAGTACTTAAATGTTACATCGAGCCAATTTTGTTTTATGGGTGTGAAGCATGGTCCATGAATAAGAGAATACAGCGAGAAATGGAGGCCATGGAAATGTGGTTTATAAGAAGGATGTTGAAGGTACCATGGACAGCTAAGAAAACCAACGAAGAAGTCTTAAGAGAGGCTGGAGTTAAAAGGTAAATTACAGCAAAGATCAGAGGCAGACACGCGAGATTTATAGGACATTATCTGAGAAGAGGAAAATTGGAACACACTGTGGCAACTGGAAAAAATGAGGGAAGATGAGACAGAGGAAAACAGAGAGCTGTTAGTGTGGCTAGGAAGAAAGCCACCGGTGGATCTCATAATAAAGTCTAAAGACAGGGAATTGTGGAGAGAAATGATCGCCTACGCCACGCGGCACGGCACTTGATTGATTGAGATGTAGAGCTGACAGGGAAGTTGGACTATATTATGCAGGAAACTCTCTACTGCAGAGAGCGGAACAACAACACTTCAGATCATCAGACAAGTGTTTCGGCCCTGTTAAACTCCTGACACTCTAAGGGGGGGGGGGGGGGCCCTCTGGGTCATGACTCCCAGAGGTCTTGTGAGTTGTTGCTTTTTTTTTCGTCCCAGGATTGGCACTGCACTTTGAAGTGCGTCTTTAGCGATTTAGCCACGGAGGACTGGTATTGGTTGTGACAAATGAAATTATTTATGTTATCAAAAATATGTATGCGACATTTCGCATACTCCACAGCCAGCATGAAGCCTTTTCTGCTGTTTCTGAAAGGCTTTTCAATGCCCTTGCTCTTGCTTGTCCCTTTATGCCCAGTTGCTTACATAGGTCATATGCTGATGTTGCTACGAATCCCCTTGCTCCCACTTCTACAGCTATCACTTTTGCCCTGACTCCAGCCCCCTGCCTTAGTTGCTTGACCAGGTCATTGTACTTCTCACATTTGAGTAGATGCTGCTCCTCTATTCTAGTTTCGTACGGAACCGTAAGCTCGATCATTATTAATTCCTGTTTTTCTATGGAGTACACTGCAATGTCCGGTCGCATTCCTGTGTTCTTGATGGCGGTCTGATATCCTCTTCTTCCTGGTAGGTCCGCTACCACATCAGAGTCATTTCCACCATCTAACAAGACAGTAGATAAAGAGAAGATAGGGAAGATGGACTGTATTACAAGATAAGAAGACAGTGGATATAGAGAAGATAGGGAAGGTGAAGTATACTACAAGATAAGAAGACATTGGATATAGAGAAGATAGGGAAGGTGAAGTATATTACAAGATAAGAAGACAGTGGTTATAGAGAAGATAGGGAAGGTGAAGTATAATACAAGATAAAAAGACAGTGGATATAGAGAAGATAGGGAAGGTGAAGTATATTACAAGATAAAAAGACAGTGGATATAGAGAAGATAGGGAAGGTGAAGTATATTACAAGATAAGAAGACAGTGGTTATAGAGAAGATAGGGAAGTTGAAGTATATTACAAGATAAAAAGACAGTGGATATAGAGAAGATAGGGAAGGTGAAGTATATTACAAGATAAAAAGACAGTGGATATAGAGAAGATAGGGAAGGTGAAGTATACTACAAGATAAGAAGACAGTGGATATAGAGAAGATAGGGAAGGTGAAGTATACTACAAGATAAGAAGACAGTAGATATAGAGAAGATAGGGAAGGTGAAGTATAATACAAGATAAGACGACAGTGGATATAGAGAAGATAGGGAAGGTGAAGTATGGTACAAGATAAGAAGACAGTGGATATAGAGAAGATAGGGAAGGTGAAGTATAATACAAGATAAGAAGACAGTGGATATAGAGAAGATAGGGAAGGTGAAGTATAATACAAGATAAGACGACAGTGGATATAGAGAAGATAGGGAAGGTGAAATATAATACAAGATAAGAAGACAGTGGATATAGAGAAGATAGGGAAGGTGAAGTATACTACAAGATAAGAAGACAGTGGATATAGAGAAGATAGGGAAGGTGAAGTATACTACAAGATAAGAAGACAGTGGATATAGAGAAGATAGGGAAGGTGAAGTATATTACAAGATAAGAAGACAGTGGATATAGAGAAGATAGGGAAGGTGAAGTATATTACAAGATAAGAAGACAGTGGATATAGAGAAGATAGGGAAGGTGAAGTATATTACAAGATAAGAAGACAGTGGATATAGAGAAGATAGAGAAGGTGGACTATATTACAAACTGTCTCAGGTTTTATATATGTGGTAAATCATGGAATTAAAAAGATGCAAGCTTTAGACAGAGGAAAAGAAGGATAAGGAAGGGGAGAGAAGGAGAGAGAGGGTTACAAAGAGAGAGGAGGAAATAGAATAAGCGAAGAAAAGAGAGAGAGGGATAGAAAATGGATAAAAAGAGGGAGGGAAGAGAGAATGAGAGGGTATGAAAGTGGAGAAAGTTAGAGAGAGAGAGAGGAATGAAAGAGAGAAGGAGAAAGGAAAGAGAGTAATGACAGAGAGCGAGAGAGAAGGGGATAGTAAAAAAAGGAACGGGGAGTGGGGAAGAGAGACAAGGAGAAAGAGTAAGAGAGAGGATGGAAGGCGAACTTAGAAAGAAAGAAAGAAAGAAAGAATTATCTTGCTTCTAAAATGACAACATTACACATCACTGAAAACTGACGGTCACATTTTATATCTTAGGTAATACTGTACCTCTCTCTTCCCTTTCAGTTTATATTGCCCCTTATGAAGGCAGAAGCCGACATACTTTAGGTTGCTTTTTTTCTCTCAGAATGTAGCGAATTTCCGAAAATCACGTCCATAAAACTGTGATAAAGTTTGTATTTACGGTTCTTGTCAAATTTTCGCTGTGTTCTATACAAATTCCCGAAAAAAAAACAAGCAAGAGAGAAATCTTCTAGGAAAATAGAATGCCCGATTAAACAATTTTCTACTCAGAAGTTACAGATAATTATAAAACAAGCCACAACATAACAGAAACAGCCACTCATTTTAAACCACTAAACACGTACCAGAATATTTGCTGCTACCAACCAATCGACTTCCATTCTTCCGGCAAAATTTCATTGCAGTCTCTGTTTTCTTTGATACTCATTCTGTGTAGAAACAATTCACCCTTTGTAGCTCATTCCTTCCAGTTCTTGTTCTCCAGTTATTATTTTTTTTTTAAGCAAAGAATTGTTTTCGTTTTTTAAATCCTCTTCTGCCTGGCTGGGAGCTCTTGAAAATAAGATTTTTTATCTGTTTTTCCTTCAGAAATATTATTTTACAATCTCAAGTGTCTTTTATATTTCCTTGTTTTTTTTCATTTATATTTATTAATTTATATTAATTATATAACGAGATAAACGGACTGGAGTTAAAGTGAAGACAATGGAAGATCTAAAACAAGCGACAACTCGTGTTCACATCTCGCTGACCAGGTGCTTGAGTCAGTGCCGAAATATATGTCCTAGTTTTGGCAAGTGAGCACTCACGACCAGGCCATGCGGTGTAGTGTGAGCAGACGAAAAGAAGCAGAGACAGGCGCGTAAGATGAGGGCGCGCCTAGCGCAGGACTTCTGGTTTCCGGCGTTGGCTGGCCAAGAAATAGCGCGGCACTCAACAAGTTGTGTTGTTACGGGCACCTTTTTTTATATGACTTCCAATGGCAGGAGTTTGTTTGATCAGGAAGAGAAAGGCTGATAGATTTAGGGGAGTTGAAAATAATTGTGAAAATGTGAAGTTTGCTCATTCGTGGCAGCGTTAAACTAATATTGAACTAACGTAGGAAACAGCGTCATTAATTATCAAGCATCTGTACTGAACTCTTTCACGTTTGATTTCTCTCTCTCTCTCTCTCTCTCTCTCTGAACCTTAAGTGCCCAAAGAACATTGGGCTTCCGCAAGGGTTTTCCACAATCGCCTGTCCTTTGCCTATCCTTTCTGTTGTTCTTCTCCATGTCTCCTTTGGTCTACCATTACTTCTGTTCCCCTGTGGTGTTCATCTTAGTGCTAAATTTAGTAGTGAGTCGTCAGTCATCCAAAGCACATGTCCCAACCATCGCCAGCGTCTTTTCTCAATAATTGCTGTCAGTGGCTTCAGCTGAATTTTTGCCAATAGGCATTATTTCTTACGGTTATTGGCCAAAATATTATTCTAACTCTTCGTAAATATTTAGTCTGGAAAGAATTCTACTTGTTTTCTTTAGTTTTGGTGATTTTCCAGCATTCACTTCTATAGAGTAGTACGCTTAGAACATTACTCTTAAATATACTGATTTTCGTCTTTATGCTTAGTTTTTTAGATTTCCATATAGTCTGCCATTTTGCATACCTCGGCAGCTACATAGACCAGGATGGTGACACCAAAAAGGAAGTTAGACTACCAACTGCAAAAGTAGCATTGACCTTCAAAAATATTGAGAACATATGGAATTCAAAAGTTAAAACCACAAAAACGAAGTTTAGATTATTCAATTCAAATGTAATATCCACCCTCATTTATGCATGTGAAAGCTGAAAAACAATTACAGAAATAGACAAGAAATTAGACTCTTTTGAAAACAAATGCCTAAGGAAAATACTCAGTATAAAGTGTAACGAATTGAGGAACACCGCAGAGATAAGACAGATGAGCAAACAACAACCTGTTTCATGGGTGATTAGAAAACGAAGATGGGCATACAAGGTCCGACAATTAAGTAATGAGACTGATTTTATTATGGCCATGACACAAACGCCATATATGAAACAAAGCAGCGAAATCAAAGAAGTAACTTTCATCTATGATCTGACAACTTTTTATCGCCTCCCGATAAGCAGACAACAAACAAGCCGCCATTTTGTTGACCTAATCAGAGGTGCATTGTTACGTAATCAGCATAGAGCAAAAATCTTACATTAAATTCTGTTTAAAACTCGGAAAAAATGTCATTGAGACAACTCAATTAAATCGACAAGATTATAGGGATAATTCTTTATTTCCTCCACAGATATTTAGGTGGTATTCACGATTCAAAAGTGGTGTGGAAACGATTACAGATACAACTAGACATGGACGCCCAATTTCTGTTCATAAGGAGGAACTCATTGCAAATGTTAGAGAATGGATACAAGAAGATCGTTGTTTGACTGCAGTGATGATGGTAGATGAATTTGGTGTTAATCAAGAGACCATTTGTAAAATTTTAGTGGAAGATTTGGGCAAGAAAAAAAGTTACTTGCCGGTTTATACCACATTCGTTGTCTAATGACCAAAAACATCAGCGTGTTGAGTACGCAAAAAGACATCATCAAAACGTGTCACAGAAATAAACATTTCTTAAATTTGATTGTTACAGAGGATGAAACATGGATTTTCCGCTATGGTCCCACAACTAAACGTCAAAGTGCTCAGTGGAAGTCATCATCATCACCAAAAGGCAAAAAATTCATCTTCAAAAGTCGCAAGTGAAGACAATGTTGGTGTGCTTCTACGACAGCAAAGAGTTATTCACAAAGAATTTATTCCAGAGGGACAGATTGTCACTGCCTTAGTTTATTTAAGTATTTTGAAAACCCTATTGAAAAGGATTCTCCGAATCTGACCCGAGTATTCAACACCCGGCAGTTTTTTTTCCTTCTTCATGATAATGCACCGGCTCATCAGGCGGTAGTTGTACATGAATTTTGGCCCAAAAACAAGTGTGTGTTCTCAACCATCCACCCTATTCCCCAGATTTGTCTCCTTGCCATTATTTTCTATTCCCAAAATTAAAGTTACCATTGAAAGGACGCTTCTTTGACGATACTGGTGACATCCAAAAGGCCGTAACATCGAGTTCAAGGGCCAAACCAACAGAAGAACTGCATAGGTCGTTCCAGTGTTTGTTAGATCGTGCCACTCGCTGTATCAATGCACAAGGGGCTTACTTGAATAAAATACAGGTTATATCTTCAACTGGTTTTTTTTTGTTTGGTGTAATTAGTCTCATTACTTAATTGTCGGACCTTGTATGTCGGTCACGTGATGAGAAGAAACAATCAGAGAATCCCAAAACAAGCTATCAAGTGGAACACAACAGGCCGAAGAAAAAGAGGTCGACCACGTGAAACTCTAAGGAGGACATTGTTAAGAAAGGCCAGTTTAGTGGGCATAACATCCCTTGATGTGGTTGAAAAGCTCGCCGATAACAAGGAAACTTGGCACACTACCAGAGAGCCCTATATGACGTTTAACAGCATGTGGAGGATATAAGATGATGTAAGGTATAGCCTGCAGCACTGCAAAAGCCTGGTTGGCTCTAGTAAGTCTGCTGTTGACGTCCTCCGTGCTGTCTCCATTCGCGTTTGATGGGAAATAACAAAGCTAGTGATCAAACAGAGTGAACTTGGGAAACGGGCAAGATAATCATTGAAAATCATACGGGAGAATTGTAAACGTGAAGGTAGCAAGCTCTTTACAGTTAATACAGGTAACTGTGAGCAGGTGAACGTCACGGGTCATATAACGTCTCCATAGAGTCGAAGTCCGTCTTGTATCGTTCCAGGAGCTTATTAATTCCTTGGAAGAAAAAAAAAAAGGATTTTCGGCTGACCCTGAGTGAAGGTCAGGACCGCTTCCTTAAATTCATCTTTAGAGGAGAACCTGAGACAGCGCGGAGGTCAGAAGAAGAAGAAGAAGAAGAAGGAGAAGGAGGAGGAGGAGGAGAAGAAGAAGAAGGAGAAGAAGAAGGAGAAGCAGGAGGAGGAGGAGAAGAAGAAGAAGGAGAAGGAGGAAGAGGAGGAGGAGAAGAAGAAGAAAAAGAAGAAGAAGAAGAAGGAGGAGGAGGAGGAGAAGAAGAAGAAGAAGAAGAAGAAGAAGAAGCAGCAGAAGAAGAAGAAGAAGAAGAAGAAGAAGGAGGAGGGAGGAGGAGGAGGAGGAGAAGAAGAAGAAGAAGAAGAAGAAGCAGCAGAAGAAGAATAAGAAGAAGAAGAAGAAGAAGAAGAAGGAGGAGGAGGAGGAGGAGAAGAAGAAGAAGAAGAAGAAGCAGCAGAAGAAGAATAAGAAGAAGAAGAAGAAGACCAACACCACCAACGTAATGAAAAAATGTAAATACAAATTGCTGTGGGCAGAGCCCCAGACTCCAGTAGGACGAGCATTGGGTTCAGTTACTAGCGAGTGTCCTCCTCTTCAATGGCTGGGCGGTTGCCGGTCCCTTAAGAATCCAGAGTTCCACTTACAAGCTTCCTCCTGCAGTTTTTTTTAAATTTCTTCCAGTCTTTGTGAGACTATTTTATGAATTTTGATTCTAATCTTTATCTAACCTAATCTATAGCTAGAAACATTTTTTAAAATTATTTTTATGCTGTTTTTTTTTCTCTATTTTTTGGTAAAGAAAGAAGATTAGAAAGAAAGAAAGAAAGAAAGAAAGAAAGAAGATTAGAAAGAAAGAAAGAAAGAAAGAAAGAAAGAAGATTAGAAAGAAAGAAAGAAAGAAAGAAAGAAGATTACAAAGAAAGAAAGAAAGAAGAAAAGAAAGAAAGAATAAAGAAAGAATAAAGAAAGAAAGAAAGAAAGAAAGATTAGAAAGAAAGAAAGAAAGACAAACAGAAAGAAAGAAAGAAGATTAGAAAGAAAGAAAGAGAGAAAGAAAGAAACTGATATGAAATCAACAGGGGAACGCTTTTTTCCTCATTCCTTTACTCCTTCTTTTCCTCTCTCCGTTTTTTTTTTCTTTTCAAAAAAAAACCCCCGACGACGACATTTTATCAAAGGAATCGCTAACATCCCTCTAAGCCTCTTTACTTTAGCGTCTCCTCCAAGAATCTCCTCCAGCTCTTGTTAATATCAGCTTTTATTACTGTCTACCACGAGTCTATTGTATTTTTTTTTCCTTCTTCGATCCTGCCCAACATTTAGTCCCCACACATTTTTTTAAATAAATGACTCTACAAAAGTTCCTCAATGCTTTCCCTTGGCAAAAGTGGCCCTATTATGATAGGATCTGTTGTAAGGAGCTATAACTGTTTTCCTGGCAGATGTCTGTAACCAGTAGGGTTGAAATATTAGTTCAGCTGTCCCCAAAAAAAAGGATATCCCTTTTTTTAAAATCAATTATATCCTGATTTATATTTTCCCCCTCCTGTCTCCATAGCTTTTCCCTACTTCCTTTGCTATATTGCCTCCCTGTTCTATGTACCTGATAGGATTAATATGACGTTTTCCATTATTCATCAAACAATGTTCTATGCTTGTCTGTTTTTCTCAGTCTTCTTATTTCTACTTTGGTCTGTGGACGCAGTTTGTGCCTTATTTCTACTTTGGTTTGTAGACGCAGTTTGTGTCCTGTTTCTACTTTGGTTTGTAGACGCAGTTTGTGCCCTATTTCTACTTTGGTCTGTGGATATAGTCTGTGGCCCGATTTTCAATAAGTTGGAACTAGGGTTTTTTTTATCTTTATTTATATGGTTTTTCCGCTATATTTTCCTTGACAGAGGTACTTTGTCGAAATATTGAGCTACCTTACCTAATATGTATAAACATGACTTAGCCTAACTACACCAGCCATAAAGACGAAATGCCGTACCTAAAGTTGCAAACTATCGGTCAGTCTAACTGTACCAGCCAAAAAAGACAAGATTCCGTGCATAAAGCTGCAGTCCAGCACTGCGCTTAACTGTACCAACCGTAAAGAATAGATGCCGTACTTAAAGCTGCAATCCACCACTCCGCCTAACTGTACCAGCCATAAGGACGAGATGTCGTACTTAAACTATAATCCATGACCTGGTCTGTCTTTGTTCAGTCAAACAGTGTAAACCAAAGTGGACTAAAACACTTGAACATAAAGCTGTCATAAATATGTGTGTCCATGTCAGTCATCCATCATTCTGTAGCCAAGTCATGTCCCGCGTCATTGACGCAAATGGTAGATAAGGTGGTAGATATGCCTGCAGTTTTCTCCTTGTTGGTGGCTTTATATGTTATAATGGAAGGCCTGGATGGATGGCTTCATCTGTTTTAAAGGAAGACTTGCATGGAGGGCTTTATCTGTTTTAAGGGAAGGCCTGCATTGAGGGCTTTATCTGTTTTAAGGGAAGACTTGCATGGCAGGCTTTATCTGTTTTAAGGGAAGAATTGCATTGAGGGCTTTATCTGTTTTAAGGGAAGACTTGCATTGAGGACTTTATCTGTTTTAAGGGAAGACTTGCATTGAGGGCTTTATCTGTTTTAAGGGAAGACCTGCATGGAGGGCTTTATCTGTTTTAAGGGAAGACTTGCATGGAGGGCTTTATCTGTTTTAAGGGAAGACCTGCATTGAGGGCTTTATCTGTTTTAAGGGAAGGCCCGTGGAGAGGGCTTTATCTGTTTTAATGGAAGACCCGTGGAGATGGCTTTATCTGTTTTAAGGGAAGGCCCGTGGAGATGGCTTTATCTGTTTTAATGGAAGACCCGTGGAAAGGGCTTTATCTGTTTTAAGGGAAGGCCCGTGGAAAGGGCTTTATCTGTTTTAAGGGAAGGCCCATGGTGAGGGCTTTATCTGTTTTAAGGGAAGGCCCGTGGAGAGGGCTTTATCTGTTTTAAGGGAAGGCCCGTGGTGAGGGCTTATTCTGTTTTAAAGGAAGGTCCATGGGGAGGGCTTTATCTGTTCTAAGGGAAGACCTCCATGGAGGGCTTTATCTGTTTTAAGGGAAAACTCGCCTGGGAGGGATTTTCCTCTTTTAAGAGAGGACCCCCAGGAAGGGTTCCCCTGTTTTAAGAAAAGGCCCATGTTATATGAGAACAGAAAGGTAACTCAACATGGTAAACCGAGGAGGAGGTGTATAAATTAGTTTTCTACCCACTTGAAACTTCCTTGTAGTCACTGACTAATAACACTCGTATTGTGGTTTCCAGATGGAAGGGACATAACTGCAGAAAAAAAAATTATTTCTTTTCCGTTCAAATTTTAATAACAAAACATGAAGATTCCCTGCCATCCACGCTATAGCGAGGTCTTCCTGTTAGTCTAGCGACTGCCATCCACGTTATAGCGAGGTTTGTTTCGTTGCAGCCTAAAACCAGTGTAATTTTTTTATTGTACACGGTTTACCTGCGCATGTCTGGTGACCTTTCATAGTTCAATCCAAAGCGTGGCTAACAACCGAGTGAAATCGATGTTTTTAACTGAGAAATTTCAATATTTATTGCGATTTCGGAGGCATAAGGACATGTCCTACGAACAGAACACTGTTCTGAACGTATCCCAAGTTCTTATATAAGTGGACTGGAGAAGTAGTTACAAGGTTATTTCAGACATAATTTTAGTGAGAATGCCACCACACGACGAGATCGGGCGAAAATTTAAGTAGATCTGGAAATCGCCTTTGGTAAACATTGTACATCTAGGCATCGCCGATGGTAAACATTGTACATCTAGGCATCGACGATGGTAAGCAGTACACAATTATCAGCTAAAATCATCACACTACTTCTTTTTTCCTTTAAAAAAACTCTTCATTTATTAAATTTTCTTACATTTGCAACTATTTTCATGCGTAATATGTATACGTTTAAAGTGGAAATACTTTGTTACATTCACTTTTACAACTATACCCCCTATACATATCAAGACCCGCGCTTTTTGTGTGACACGGACTAGAGCGTCCGCGCGGTTTTTTTTTTTTTTCTGTGGCGCGGGAAGAGCTAGTATCAAGGTAACCATATTTAACAAAACATTTTTAATACTTTCTTTTTTTCTTTTTAACAAATTGTTATTATTTTTACATCGCTGTGAGTGTTCGAGCAGATACCGGCATTAATTGTTCCGCCGTCTTTCGTTGAAAAGATTTTCATTCTCCCAAAAATAAACGGCGTTGACTGTGTTAAAATTTGGATTTTGGTGAAATATTACGAGACAAAATATGACTCGACAGCTGACAGCCTCGTGGTCTAGGGCCGTAACACAAGGTCACGAAGACCTCCTTTTAATGGAGTCTCTGAATCCGTTTATTGAGGTAAGCTAGCGGGCGCTCTGACAATCCAGGGGTTACAATTTATCAAATTATCTTGTTTTAAGTATGCAACCCTGGTGGAAGTTTATGATTGTTATTTTAAACAAATTACCGGCATCCTTGAACGTTTTTTTTTAGGGTGTCCATTAGCGCATGGTGTCTTTTTTTTATGAAATGCCAGCTCTCTTGACAGACAAATATTTCGTTTGGCTTGCCAGGAAGGAACGGCCCTTAGAACATCCCATAATTGATGATGTTGTAAAGGGACATTCGTGAACGTTGATGGGAATATCTCAGAGAAAGCCCAAAAAAAAAAAATTCAGAGAGCATAGAGTTTTGATGGAAGAGAGATTAAAACAGTGAAAATGATGGGAGAAAGGCAGAGAGAGAGAGAGAGAGAGGGAGAAAAAAGGGGTGGAGAACTCTTTGTAAAAAAAAAGGAGAGAGGAGCGAAAATGAAGCAGACATGGAGGGAAAGAAAGTGAGAGAGTGTAAGAGAGAAAGTGAGAGAATGCAAGAGAGAAAGTGAGAGAATGTAGGAGAGAAAATGAGAGAGTGTAAGAGAGAGAGAGAAAGAGAGAGAGTGTAAAAGAGAAAGTGAGAGAGTAGAGAGAGAGAACGTAATAAAGTGTAAGAGAGAAAAAGAGAGAGTGTAAGAGAGAAAGTGAGAGAGTGTAAGAGAGAAAGTGAGAGTGTAAGAGAAAAAAAAGAAAGAATATAAGAGAGAAAGTGAGAGAATATAAGAGAGAAAGTGAAAGAATGTAAGAGAGAAAGTGAGAGCGTGTTAAAGAGAAAGAGAGAGTGTAAAAGAGAAAGTGAGAGATTAGAGAGCGAAAACGTAAGAAAATGTCAGAGAGAGAAAGAAAGTGAGAACGTGTAAAAGAGAAAGTGAGATAGTGTAAACGAGAAAGTAAGAGAGTGTATAAATGAGAAAGTGAGAGAGTAGAGAGGGAGAAAGTGAGAGAGTGTAAAAGAGAAAGTGAGAGAGTAGAAAGAGAGAAAGAAAGTGAGGGAGTGTACGAAAGTGATAGAGCATAAGCGGGAGAGAGAGAGAGAGAGAGAGAGAAATTGAGAGAGTGTAAAAGAGAGAAAGAAAGTAAGGGTGTAAGAGAAAGAGAGAGAGAGAGAGAAAATGAGATAGTGTAAGAGAAAGAGAAAGTGAGAGAGCGTAAAAGAGAGAAAGAAAATTGAGAGTGTAAGAGAGCGAGAGAGAAAATGAACGAGTGTAAGAGAGAAGGAAAGTGAGAGTGTAAAAGAGAAAGAAAGAGAGAGTATAACAGAGAGAAAGAGAAAGAAGACGAGAGCGTGTAACAGAGAGAAAGAAAGTGACAGAGAAATGAACAGCTCTGTTAGTTAATGATCACACAGTTGCAACGTTTCATTTTGCACTTTAATCAGACAAACAACAAAAAAAAACATACAAAACAAAGACATGAGAACAGAAGACAAAATATCAAATCACATCAATATATATATATATATATATATATATATATATATACTAACTTGATATTTCTTTGTTATATATATATATATAACAAAGAAATATCATTCATTCATTCATTCATTCATTCATTTGCATGTCCCTTGCGGAACTTTGCCTCCCAAACAGCACTCCTGTAGGCCTCTCGGTTGTGAGCAAGATGGCCTGCTGCTGTTGCATCCATTTCCAGATCGTCAACGATGTCTTGCAAAGAAATATCACAAAGGTCAAAAACAGAGTAAGTCAGACAAAGGCAGAATTTCAGAAAATGAAATCTATTTTGTGCAGTCCATCTTTGTGAAAAGATAATAGGGAAAAAAAAACAGTCTTGAAATTCTACATCGAGCCAGTACCACTATATGGAAGCGATTCATGGGCACTAACAAAAAATCAACATCAAGGGCATTAGAGGCAGATGAAATCTGGTTCCTACGAAGAATGTTAAGAACACCAGGGACAGCCAAAATAACACACGAAGAATGCCCAAAGAAAAGCCAGAGAGAAACGAACATTAATGGACACACTAGGAGGGGAGGGCAGACAATCTGGTTCTTTGGCCGGGTAATGATGTGCTAAAGAGACATGCAAGAACGTTGATGGAAATATCTCAGAGAATAAAAATCACAGAGCATAGAGTTTGATAGAAGGGAGATTAAGAGAATGAAAAAGATTGGCAGAGAAGAAGAGAGAGAGAGAGAGAGCGCGCGCGAAAGAAAATGAAGACACAGAGAGAGAGAAAGAAAGAGAGATTGATTGATTGATTGATTGATTGATCTTTATTTCAAAAGGGTTAAGAATTGGGCACGCAGGCCCGTCTGACATTCTGCCCTTTATCATACATCTTTCACTCTGTTCCAGACATTCTACAAATATGCTGTTCATGTAACAAACATAACTAACATTGAAGCTGATAGACATAAAATAAAATATAACATTTACGTTTCGCTCTTAAACATTCACTCAGTACAGAAGTAACTACATACATTATAAATGACTATAGGTAACTACATACATTATAAATGACTATCTACTAAACAAAATTTTCGGGACTATTCAGAACACAATTAATTGTATTCGGTGTCTGTAAGAGCAGTTTAAGATAACTTTTAAGTTTCATAATTCATGGAGGCATGTAGTCGACATCAAATAGATATTGGGAAAGCTTGTAGTTGTAGGAAGGAGTATAATTTATATTTTTTATATAGGATGGGAGGGTATTCCAAAGATGAGCAGCAGAATAACTAAAGCTTTTCTTGTAAAGATCAAGTCTAGGTTTTGGAAGACATATGTTGCTCAAGCGTTGGCTGCACTTTGAGCTAAATTTAAACAGGTTCCATAGATAAGGCGGGGCATGCCGTGAAAGAATCTGATGTACTAACTTGGCTTTGTTGAAGAGGAACCTGTTCTTAAGAGGTAGTATTTTGATACGTTTGTGCTGGTTAGTTGTTTGTGCTTGATCTTTGTCACTAATAAGCTTTACTGCTCGCTTTTGGAGTGAGCAAAGCCTCTATATATTTGACACTGAGCAGTCATCCCAAACTGTTGAGCAATAGTCTAAATGTGTTTGTATATGAGATATGTAGCATGTCTTTATAGTGTCTTGATCGATGTAGCGCTTAATTTTGGCTAACTGGTATACTTATATACTGGAACTGGTATACTGGAGAGAGAGAGAGAGAGAGAGAGAGAGAGAGAGCTAAATAAAATGAAGACAGAGAGAGGGAAAGAGTGAAAGAAAATGAAGACAGAGAGAGAGGGCAAGAGAGAGAGAGAGAGCGAAAGAAAATGAAGATATATATAGAGAGAGCAAAATAAAATAAAGACAGATAGAATGAATGAATGAATGAATCTTTATTTTTCAAGGGTAAAGAATTGGGCACGCAGGCCCGTCTTACATTCTGCCCTTCATCACTCCATCTTTCATTCTTCCCACACACTTGCTTTAGTAAAAAAATACAAATTAAATTAGGAAAAAGGAGAGCGAAAGAAAATGAAGATAGAGAGAGAGAGAGAGAGAGAGAGAGAGAGCAAAACAAAATAAAGACAGAGAGAGAGCGCGAAATAAAATAAAGACAGAGAGAGAGAGAAAGAAAATGAAGATAGAGAGAGAGAGAGCGAAATGAAATAAATAAAGACAGAGAGAGAGAGAGGGAGAGCGTGTGATAAAGAAAGTGAGAAAAATGTAAGAGAGTTAAAGAAAGAGATAGAGAGAAAGAAACGAGAAAGTGAGAGAAAGAGAGAGACAAGAAAGAGAGAGAGAGATGAGAAAGAGACAGACAGAGAGAAATAGAGAGATTGAGAGAGTAAAAAAGAGCGAGAGGGAAAGAAAGGAAGTGTTAAAAAAAAGAAAAAGAATGAGAGAGAAAAAGAGTGGTGAGAGTGATTTTAGATAGTGAAAGATAAGGAGAGAGGAATAAAGTGAGAGAGAGAGAAAGAGAGTGGTGAAAGAGAAAAGGAGAGAGAGAGACAGACAGACAGACAAAGGCAGGTTACCCTTGCATCTATCGACTGTTGCAGAACTCGGTGTTTCTGTATGATGATGATGATGATGAACCACATCTTCATGCATATTAGATAAAAGCTGATAATAAGTGAAGTGTTCAATTAAAATAAGACTTCACAACGACGGCCTGTGGGCCCCCCAGGTAGGCCTCGAACGAGCTTCTGTGGGCCACGCGTAAAAAATGCAAATAATGGAATGGTAGAAGCAATGGGCACCAGTTATTGAGGAAAGACTCTGGCGATGGTTGGGACATGTGCTCTGAATGACAGACAACTCACTACCAAAAATAGCACTAAGATAGACACCACAGGGGAACAGAAGTAAGGAAGAAGAAGAGAAGGAGGAAGAAGACAAAGAAGAAGAAGAAGTAGCAGAAGAAAAGAAGGAGGAGAAAGACAAAGAAGAAGAAGAGAAAGAGCAAGAAGACAACGAAGAATAAGAGAAGGAGGAAGAAGACAAGAAGAAGAAGTAGCAGAAGAAGAGGAGGAGGAGGAAGACAAAGATTGATTGATTGATCTTTATTTCAAAAGGGTTAAGAATTGGGCACGCAGGCCCGTCTGACATTCTGTCCAGAAGAAGAAGAAGAAGAAGTAGCAGAAAAAGAGAAGGAGCAGGAAGACAAAGAAGAAGAAGAAGTAGTAGTAGAAGAAAAGGAGAAGGAAGACAAAGAAGAAGAAGAAGTAGTAGTAGAAGAAAAGGAGAAGGAAGACAAAGAAGAAGAAGAAGAATAAGTAGCAGAAAAAGAGAAAGAGAAGGAAGACAAGGAAGGAAAAAAAAGTAGTAGAAGAAGAGAAGGAGGAAGAAGACAAAGAAGAAGAAGCAGTAACAGAAGAAGAGAAGGAGGAGGAAGACAAAGAAGAAGAAGAAGTATCAGAAGAAGAGAAAGAGAAAGAAGACAAGGAAGAAAAAGAAGTGGTAGAAGAAGAGAAGGAGGAGGAAGACCAAGGAGAAGAAGAAGTAGTAGTAGAAGAAAAGGAGAAGGAAGACAAAGAAGAAGAAGAAGTAGTAGTAGAAGAAAAGGAGAAGGAAGACAAAGAAGAAGAAGAAGAATAAGTAGCAGAAAAAGAGAAAGAGAAGGAAGACAAGGAAGGAAAAAAGTAGTAGAAGAAGAGAAGGAGGAAGAAGACAAAGAAGAAGAAGAAGAAGTAACAGAAGAAGAGAAGAAGGAGGAAGACAAATGAGAAGAAGAAGTATCAGAAGAAGAGAAAGAGAAGGAAGACAAGGAAGAAAAAGAAGTGGTAGAAGAAGAGAAGGAGGAGGAAGACCAAGGAGAAGAAGAAGTAGTAGAAGAAGAGAAGGAGAAGGAAGACAAAGAAGAAGCGTATTCTTAGCACTTCTCTGTTTTTTCTTTTCCGAACAGGGAATTCTATTTCGCTCGAGTCTTTGTCCTAGTTACGTCATAAAAAGGCATAAATGATTGAACTTCCTTGTTGTATTTCTTTCTACTTCTTTTTCCTCACATTTGTTAAATCAGATGTTTTTTTATTTCCTATAATTTCTAATGGATTTCTTGTATCTGTGCTTTTTATGGTCCTATTACGAGGAATTATGTTGTCTTAATTAAGTGTTTCCATAGATTTGTTTTGTTTCTTTTTAGATAAGATTTTCTGCTAATGTCGGCAAATACGGTCTGTTTTCTACTGTATAGATGGGAGTTTGAGGTTAGTCCAAGACTCCATGTTGGTTCCTTCTTCTTCTTCTTCTTCGTTTGCATTGTCTGTCTATATCTGCAGTCCTGTCTCTTGGATAAATTTCACTGTTTTTTGTAATTCATGTATGGAACCGTAGAGCTTATCTTCTTTAGTGGTTTCACTGGGGCAGTAATTATTTCTCAGTGTCTCATAGTTGGTGCAGTTCTGGAGGATATGTTCCACAGTTTGGGGCACCTGGGCACATGTACATAGATTAGTAGTACCAACCTTAAACTTTGTATACATTTGACTTCGGAGTTGGCTGTGTCCTGTTCGGAGACGGAAGATGGTGACTTGTTCCTTTCTGTTTAGCATGTGATAGTCATCATGTGGTGGTGTTTGTGGGTTCCTGTAGGTTTTTATCATTCTTTTCTTCTGATTATAGGTGATTGGTATGTCTGGATGCTCCATTTCAGCATGTTGGTTCCGAAACAGGAAGCGGAAGTCGCCTTTAGGGTGTGGATTTGGTACACCGCGTGACTTGTCTATTGATACGTAGTTCGGACGGTTGCCCAAGTCACTTCCGCTGTGCGTCCGTGCAGTAACGAGGAACTTAATACATGAGGAGATATAACGAACATGCGTAATGTTATAACACGTCTAGGAATATAATAAAACAGATAAGAATGAACAGAGATTGGGATACAACGAAACAAAGATAAGCATAAAAGAGTACAGTCAAAGGTACAGACAGCGAAGCGTGATAAAACTCTATAAATTAGACAAAACTGTGGAACAAAGTTTTCTAAAATTACTTCATATTCATTCATTCATTTGCATGTCCCTTGCGGAACTTTGGCTCCCTAACGGCACTCCTGTAGGCCTCTCGGTTGTGAGCAAGATGGCCCCTGCTGCTGCTGCGTCCATTTGCAGATCGTCAATGATGTCTTGCAGCCATCTTCGTTTTGGTCTTCCTCTTTTTCTTTTTCCCATTATGTATCCTTCCAATATGGTCTTCTCTAAATTATCATGACGTTTAATGTGTCCAAAATATTTAAGTTTTCTCTCTTTAATCCTCTTTACTAGCCAGCCTTCTTCAATATTAAGCTCTTGTAGTATAGATACATTTGTTCTTTTTTGTGTCCACGATATTTGGAGAACTCTTCTGTAGCTTTTACATTCAAAGGCATTTATGTGTTTCTCAGCTGTTTTGTTAAGTGTCCACGTCTCACAGGCATATGTTGCGATGGGAAAGATGCATGACCTTAAAAATCTTATTTCTGTAGTTTTGTCTGCTCCTCTCCACAGATTCTTTATTTGTTTTACTTTCTGAATAGCAATAGATGTCCTCCTTTTAATTTCCCTCATTGTATCTCCATTATTAGTTAGCAGTGATCCAAGATATTCAAAACTCTCCACTTCTTCCAATTTTTCCTCATTGATATATATTTCAGCTGCCTTGTTTGTTTTGTCAGTTGTCATCAATTTAGTTTTCTTCGCATTAAGATAGAGGTTCTGCTCTTCACTGTTCTTACGGACCGACATAATTAGTTTTTCCATTCCTTTTTGTGTTGTGGATAGTAACACTGTGTCATCAGCATATCTAATCTCTGGTATTTCATAACCTCCAATTGTTGTGGCATCGTAATATTCTTTGTCTACATCTTCTCTAACATTCCTCATTATATTTTCAGTATACAAGTTAAATAAGTAAGGCGACAATATGCACCTCTGGCGGACCCCTTGTTTTATGTTAAACTAAGTTGTTGTTTCATCATTTATTCTTACTGCTGCTTGTTGGTCTAGATACAGCAGTGATGTTAATTGTATCAAATGTGCTGGAAATCCCTTTTTTTCCATTATTTCCCAAAGTTTCTGGTGTTGTACACAATCAAATGCCTTTGAGTAGTCTATAAAGGATAAATATAGATTCACATTAAACTCTATGCATTTCTCTATCATTAATCTTAGATTGAATATATGATCTCTTGATCATCTTCCTTGCCTGAAGCCAGCTTGGACCATATTGACTTCTTCTTCTGTTTTCTTACGAAGTCTACCCATTATTATTTTTAGCAGAATTTTGCTGGCATGACTAATCAGGGCAACAGTTCTGTAGTTTGTGCATAATTTCATGTTACCCTTTTTTGGCAGTGGTATGAATACAGTTCTTTTCCATTCTTTTGGCCAAATACCTGAATGCCATATCTTTTTGCACAGTGCATGATAGATTGTTGCACACTCCTTTCCTCCTGCTTTAATAAATTCAGCTGTTATCTCATCACATCCTGGTGATTTACCATTTTTCAGGTTCTTTATTGCCAATAAAACTTCTTCTATTGTCGTTTCGGGTTCTTTCTCCTCCAATAATAATTCAGGCTGTTGATTTCTGCTTCCACAGTCGATTGTTTCATACATTCCTCTACAATATTCCTTCCATCTTTCTAGAATTTCCTCTGTCTCTGTCAAGGTATTCCCCATCTCATCACAAATTACATTTAGCTTAAGAGTGACATTTATCGTCAACGTCTTCATTTCTTTAAACATTTCACTATCTCTTTCCACACTTCTAATGTCCTTCTATTCTTTCACAACAATCTTGTATGCATTGTCTTTTTGTCTTTTCTTATGTTTCTTCGTACTTCTTTTGTTAAAGTTTTATATACATTTAAAAAAAACAAGTTAACATGATATTTTTCCTCCCTACCGAACAAATATGCACACAACACACGAATGTTGGGTTCAAAAACATCTAACTTCTTATATGGCTTCATGACTCTGAGAATTCATGGGTGACTCGCCAGGTGGGCTGACTCTGGTGAGGGAAACTTTAACTATAATTTGGGGGGTAGCGTGTAGGCCGATTTTTAGAGAATAAGAAAGAAAGAAGGAAAGAAAGAAAGAGAGAAAGAAAGAAAGAGAGAGAGAGAGAGAAAGAAAGAAAGAAAGAAAGAGATATGATTAGTGGAAAGAATGAAACAAAGAGATATGATTAATGAAAAGAAAGAGAGAAAGAAAGAGTTATGATTAATGGAAAGAAAGAATACGAAAGAAAGAAAGAAAGAAAGAAAGAAAGAGAAAACGAAAATAGTTATGATTAATGGAAAGAAAGAAACAAAGAGAGAAAGAAAGAAATAATTATGATTAATGGAAAGAAAGAAACAAACAAAGAGTTCTGAATGATGTAAGGAAACAAATAAAGAAAGAATTATGATTAATGGAAAGAAAGAAAGAAAGAAAGAGTTCTAATTAATGGTTAATGGAAAGAAAGTAAGAAAAAAAAGAAAGAAAGAAAGAAAGAAAGAAAAAGAGTTCTGATTAAAGGAAAGAAAGAAAGAAAGGAAAAGAAAAGAAAGAAGAAAAAAAAGAAGAAAGGAAGGAAGAGATCAATGGAAAAAAGAAACAAACACGCACATAAACCAAAAAAAAAAAAAAAATACACAGACAAACAAAAAAAAACGTGTAAGACAGACAAACAAACAAACAAAAACAAACAGACAAAACGAAACGAAACAAACAAACAAGCCCTACAAAGAAACTACTATACTGAAGACTTCCAACAATCCTTATCTGAGAAAAGATATCCCTCAGATAACTAGAGCCGTAGCTCAAATGACTTCTCACTTTAGAGCCATAGGGAATGGACAACCGAAGCTGCCCAACCATTTATCACTTTCTTCCTCGCAAACGAATCTAAACTCTGGACCAGATTTCAATTTTTTTTTAGTTCTTTAGTTCACCCCAACTACTCTTTTGAAAAAAAAATGCGACCACTTCATGTCCTATTCCAAATCCCACAAACAACATATTCACACGTGTACGCAACACACACTCACACACACACATACGCACATACAGGAAGAGAATTTTAGACTTTGAAACTCCTTTACCATTTTGCATTCTGGCTTTTGGGATATTTCCCTTGGGAACTTACGGGAATTTGTAACTTGAATATCTCAGAAAATGCATTTGTTTGCTGGAATATCCATTGGCCGATATCCATTCCATTTGGTTGTTGGGGTATTGACAGCTGGACTAATGGAGTTTAAAATATTAGAACTTTTTTTTTTGTGCAATTGATTTTGATTTGAGTAGACGGAGTTTCTTACGAAATATAAAATATCTTCTTCTTCTTCTTCTTCTTCTTTGTCTTCCTCCTTTTTCTCTTCTTCTGCTTCTTCTTCTTCTTCTTCTTCTTCTTTGTCTTCCTCCTCCTTCTCTTCTTCTGCTTCTTCTTCTTCTTCTTCTTCTTTGTCTTCCTCCTCATTCTCTTCTTCTGCTACTTCTTCTTCTGTGTCTTCCTCCTCCTCCTCCTCTTCTTCTGCTACTTCTTCTTCTTTGTCTTCCTCCTCATTTTCTTCTTCTGCTACTTTTTCTTCTGTCTTCCTCCTCCGTCTCTTCTGCTACTTTTTCTTCTTTTTTTCTTCCTCCTCCTTTTCTTCTTCTGCTACTTCTTCTACTTCTTCTTCTTTGTCTTCCTCCTCCTTCTCTTCTTCTGCTACTTCTTCTTCTGTGTCTTCCTCCTCCTTCTCTTCTTCTACTTCTTCTTCTTCTTTGTCTTCCTTCTTCTTCTCTTCTTCTGCGTCTTCTTAATCTTCTTTGTCTTCCTCCTCCTTCTCTTCTTCTGCTACTTCTTCTTCTTTGTCTTCCTCCTCCTTCTCTTCTTCTGCTACTTCTTCTTCTTCTTCTTCTTCTTTGTCTTCTTCTTCTTCTTTGTCTTCTTCCTCCTTCTCTTCTTCTTTGTCTCTTCTTCTTTGTCTTCCTCCTCCTTCTCTTCTTTGTCTTCTTCCTCCTTCTCTTCTTCTGCTACTTCTTCTTTGTCTTCTTCCTCCTTCTCTTCTTCTTCTTTGTCTTCTTCCTCCTTCCCTTTTTCTTCAATTTCTCTGCAACTGCAAGTTGATGTTTCTTGCAGCCGATGCGGTGAAGATGTAAAGGCGCAGCTTGGTGTCCGACTGTGAGCGAATTATGGAGGCTATGTGTTTTTTTTTAGTCCTTGACTACAGCTAAAAAAAAGCAGAAGGTGTGCAATACTTCTTTAACCGACTCCACCACCATGGGAGCTATGGCGATCCCTGCCCCGTTAGCCAGGCTAGGCCTGTTACTGGAGGTACCAACAGTAGAGGTGGGACAGGGTCTTGGTCAGTTATGGATCGCCAACACTGACGCTAGCATGCCAGCTATTTGTGGCTGACGTCCAGATCAGACAGCGTCTTCACGTCTTGTCTACGATGGGTCAAAAACAACAGACAGTAAAGGAATATAAGAACTTAATATCCAAAAGTTAAGACTGAGCCATGCAGACTAATCTGACATAGCGAATCTTTCTTCCTACTTTCTCTTGTCTTCTTTAGCATTCAAGTTCGGCCCTTGTAACTGTTTATATACGAACAGGTAAACAAGTAAAGGTAAAATTTCCGTTTCCGTGATATTAAAATATACTGGGGATACGATGTTAGGTCCCGTATTTCTAAGTCCTTCGACACATGAAAGTGTCATGTGGTCAGCATCACGCCTGGCAGCATTTACCTTCACAGATTTTTCTGGTACCCATTTTTTAGAGGCTGGGTTGACCCCGGGTCCTTTTTAGTGTGGAAAGCCAGTCAATCAGTCTACAGTCAGTCATTTGCATGTCCCTTGCGGAACTTTGCCTCCCTAACAGCTCTCTCCTGTAGGCCTCTAGGTTGTGAGCAAGATGCCCTGCTGCTGATGCATCTATTTGCAGATTATCAACGATGTCTTGCAGCCATCTTCGCCTTGGTCTTCCTCTCTTTCTCTTTCCCATTATATAGCCTTCCACAATGGCCTTCTTCAAATTCTCATGACATGTGTCCAAAATATTTAAGTTTTTCTCTGTTTAATCCTCTTCGCTAGCCAACCTTCTTCAATATTAAGTTCTTGTAGTGTGGATATATTTGTTCTTTTGTGTGTCCCTGGCCTTGGTGTGGTGGTACAAGAAAAAAAAAAACTCCCACTGCTGAGACTTGAACCCCGTACCACCGGCATAGAAGACCGAGAGCATGACCACTCAGCCAACCAGGTTGCCATACGAATAGATAGAATATAAATAATTACACGCTGGAGCCACATATCTTCGTCTTTTCTCTACCTTCTCCATGCTGATGGTCAAGCTACATGTGGTACCCTACTTCCTGGATGCAGCTCCCAGGCTCTTCCAGCTTTCAGTGACCTTGCTCGTGACGTCAGCATCGGATCTGGTAGTCCAAGTGTCTATGACGCTAACTATTAAAGATTAATAAAGGGTTAAAGATTTTTAACATTGTTTGTGTTAAGAATACACAAGACACACGAACCCAGAATCCGCGCCTGCTTCCGTAGGTCTGGCCGCACCCGGTACACTCTTAAGAGTACCTCTACGAGCTCAACCTTTCGCTGATTTTATATATATATCAATATATATATATATATATATATATATATATATATATATATATATACATCAATATATATATATATATACTTTAAGTGCCCAGGGAACCCTTCCGCAAGGGTTTTCCACAAATGCCTGTCCTTTGCCTTTTTCTCTGCTCTTGCCCAGGTGAGCTCTCTATTGCTCAACATCCTCTCTGTTGTTGTTCTCCATGTCTCCTTTGGTCTACCCTTACTTCTGTTCCCCTATGGTGTCCATCTTAGTGCTATTTTTGGCAGTGAGTTGTCAGTCATTCGGAAAAAAACTATATGACGAAGGTAAAGTAATGGTGCTCTCTTTCCTTCCCATGCGTGGACGTTTTGTGGGGGGAGCATAAAGAGTTCAAGATTTTAAAGACCTAAAAAGCTTGACTGACATATGGACTGTTTCTTGGGAGCTTAAAGAGCTTACAAGTCTGTCTGAAATGTGGAATGTTCCTTTAGGAGCTTAAAGAGCTTAAAACCTGTCTCAAATTTGAAATGTTCCTTTAGGAGCTTAAAGAGCTTAAAACCTGTCTCAAATGTGAAAGGTTCCTTCAGGAGCTTAAAGAGCTTAAACCTGTCTCACATGTGAATGTTCCTTTAGGAAGAGCTTAAAAACTGTCTCAAATGTGAAATGTTCCTTTAGGAGTTTAAAGAGCTTAAAACTGTCTGAAATGTTCCTTTAGGAACTTAAAGAGCTTAAAACCTGTCTCAAATGTGGAATGTTCCTTTAGGAACTTAAAGAGCTTAAAGCCTCTCTGAAATATGGACTGAGTAGGGAGCCAAAGAGGATTCAGCCAAAGAAGATTCAGCCAAAGAAGATTCAGCCAAAGAAGATTCAGCCAAAGAAGATTCAGTCAAAGAAGATTCAGCCAAAGAAGATTCAGCCAAAGAAGATTCAGAAACTAACAAGAACTGGTGTCGTCAGCCGTTGCATGCTTTGGGGGTGGGGGTGGAGGGGGTAAGATACTAAGGAGGGGATCTGAACATTTCTGGACTACTTGTCCCATAAGCAATCAGCATGATCTGTCGAATAAGTAGAAGATAGAACACTCGGAGAAACTGCACACTGACAAAATTTAGAACACTCGGAGAAACTGCACACTGACAAAATTTAGAACACTCGGAGAAACTGCACACTGACAAAATTTAGAACACTCGGAGAAACTGCACACTGACAAAATTTAGAACACTCGGAGAAACTGCACACTGACAAAATTTAGAACACTCGGAGAAACTGCACACTGACAAAATTTAGAACACTCGGAGAAACTGCACACTGACAAAATTTAGAACACTCGGAGAAACTGCACACTGACAAAATTTAGAACACTCGGAGAAACTGCACACTGACAAAATTTAGAACACTTGTAGAAACTGCACACTTCTATAACTTAGAACACTTGTAGAAACTGCACACTTCTGGAGCTTAGAACACTTGTAGAAACTGCACATCGATACAACTTTTAGGACACTCGGAGAGAGACACAGCACGTTGCTAAAATACAGTGAAACACTCGGAGAAACGGCACACTGCTGGAACGTAGACCACTCAGAGACAACATATTCTCCTCTTGAATTATTTCCGCAGTGATATTTGAATACAGTAGTATTAGTCCCTGCTCTATCTAATTTCAGAACGTGAAACGTGATATTTATTTTATTAATAGATACATTTAGCACTTTTTATTTCTTCTTTTTTTTCAAAACTCTTCTCACATGTTCATGCTGTCTGACTGGAAAACGAAACATGTAGAAGAATTTAGACCATCATACATAATACGTGAATAAGTTTTTTTTTTGTCTTTCCAAATTTCAGTGGATTTTTAAAATACTTTTTTAAAAATTTGTCAGCATAAAGTTTTACAGACAACTTTACATAAAGCCAGATAGAGCCGGCATTATTGCATCGTTGTGAAACTTTGACAGTATGACAAACAGATGGCAAAGAAATTGGAAACAACACAAATGTGGTTTTGGAGACTAAAAAATGCAACACAAGTAACTGGACAGACAGACAGAGAAAAAAAAATGTCCTCAATATGTTTTATAACTACAGAAACTAGATAAAATGATAAGAAAAAAAGGTAAAAGATAAAATTCCCGTTTCCATGTCATTAAGAAATTCAAATACCTTGGAGCAGTAATAACTTCAGATGGGAAATGCAGAACAGAAATTAGGAACAGAATAGGCCAAGCAAAGACTGCATTTCAGAGAATCAGAAACATATTAGCTAACACATCTTTATCAATGAATGTTAGAAAACGAGTCCTAAAATGCTATATTGAACCTATCTTGTTATATGGAAGTGAATCATGGACAATAGGCAAGTCTGCACAAAAATCATTGGAAGCAGCATAAATGTGGTTTATTAGAAGAATGTTGCGAATCCCCTGGACAACAAAAATAACTAATGAAGAATGTGTGAGAAGAGCTGGAGAGACAAAAAAACCTTGTCAAAAAGATAAGAGAGAGACAATGTACTTTCATAGGACGTGCAATGAGAAGAGGGGGCATTGAAAATATTATAACAACAGGAAAAATAGAAGGAAGAAGATCAAGAGGAAGACCAAGAGAAATGATACTGGACAGTCTGACGGGATGGTGTGAGAGGAGATCACCAACAGAGCTGATAGCCTGCATGAAGGATCGGGTACTCTGGAGAAGCATAATAGCCAACGCCAGTCGGCACGGCACCTGATGATGATGATGATGCCATTAAGGCATATTGGGGGATATGGTATTAGGCCCGTATTTTCCATGACCTTCGGCACATGAAAGTGTGATGTAATTTTTAAAAAAAGACAAATGAAACATCTTGGATATGTCATGAGAAGGCAGAAATTAGAGAACTTGGTAATGACTGGAAAATTTAAGGGAAAAAAAGAAGAAGAGGGCTTGGGGCAGAGAGAAAAAACAATATCTCAGCAGACAGATCAACTGGCACGGAAGAAAAGAAAATCATTTGAACTGATCGGATAGGCCAAGAATAGCTCATAATGGAGAGCCATAATCTCCAACTCCATTGGACACGTCACGTAATGTAACGTAATTTACACGTCAAAAATATAAATCTAGCGATGAAAGGCAGACTGCCAGACGTGTCTCCTGTTCTCCATTTCAAAATAAAATTCCTTCTCTTGTTCGCCAGAAAGTCTTTGATGATCTATAAGAAGAGGAAAAAGAGGAGATAACGACAGCGAAACCCAGAGCGAATATGTTTTGAAAGCGTTACATAAAAATCCATCTTGAAATCTACGTATGTTTTCTCTGCTTATTGTGGAATCCTCATCCGATGTTCTGAAATCGTTGAATTGATTATATATTTTGCTATTTTATTGTCCCATTTTTTTGGTATCATCTGTGGGCGTGCTTTGAATTCTGCTTTCTCATTTAGAAAAAAAAAACTGGTTGGAATCACTCCAGGGTCCGCAGTTTTGGTTTTTATTTGGGGGAGGGCTACATAAAAACAACCCAGGCCTTCTCTCCCAGGGCACATGGGGCTTCCGCAAGGGTTTTCCACAAATGCCTGTCCTTTACCTTTTTTCTGCTCTTGCCCAGGTGAGCCCTCTATTGCTCAACATCCTTTCTGTTGTTCTTCTCCATGTCCGCTTTGGTCTACCCTTACTTCTGTTCTCCTGTGGTGTCCATCTTAGTGCTATTTTTGGTAGTGAGTCGTCAGTCATTCAGAGCACATGTCCCAACCATCGCCAGCGTCTTTCCTCAGTAATTGTTGTCAGTGGCTTCATCTGCATTTCTGCCAACAAGATGTTATTTCTTATGGTGTTTGGGCAAAATATTTTTCTAATTCTTCGTAAACATTTAGTCTGGAAAGAATTCAACTTGTTTTATATGGTTTTGGTGATTTTCCAGCATTCACTTCCATAGAGTAGTACACTTAGAACATTACTCTTAAATATCCTGATTTTCGTATTCATGCTTAGTTTTTTTAGATTCCCATATAGTCTGCAGAACATACGCCTGGTTTGCTCTAGTAAGTCTGCTGTTGATGTCCTCTGTGCTGTCTCCATTTTCTACTACTCTACTGCCAAGGTATACAAATTCGTTGACCTCCTCCACTAACTTGCTATTTACTCTGAGTACATTTCTGTTGTTCACATTTTGCTTCATTAACTTTGTCTTTCCTACGTTGATCTTTAGTCCTATGTTGTTTGCATTCTGAGTTAGCTTGTTTATCTTGCGGACTGCACACCTACTTACTCGTGGCTGCCATGTGCTTAGGGCAAAGAGCCACAGGCAAGCACAACACATTCTCGAGAGATGCCAGCTCCACACAGCCAGCTCGGGCAAGGGACATGGCCAGACCTCAGCCACCTTACAGGAGGAGAAGCCCGCGGGGGATGCTGAAGACCAGAGACGAACAGCCGCATTTGT
This sequence comes from Achatina immaculata, assembly GCA_009760885.1. Taxonomy (NCBI): domain Eukaryota; kingdom Metazoa; phylum Mollusca; class Gastropoda; order Stylommatophora; family Achatinidae; genus Lissachatina; species Lissachatina immaculata. Next base: position 12,918,394 of record CM019711.1, read on the forward strand.
GAGACAGACTGGTGACGATAACTGAGCGAAAGACAAAGAAGAAGAAGAAGGAGAAGAAGAAGGGCGATAACTGAGCGAAAGACAAAGAAGAAGAAGGAGAAGAAGAAAAAAAGGAGGAGGAGAAGAAGAAAAATAAGAAGGAGGAGGAGGAGAAGGAGGAGGAGGAGAAGAAGAAGGAGGAGGAGGAGAAGAAGAAGACGAAGAAGAAGAAGAAGAAGGAGGAGGAGAAGAAGGAGGAGGAGAAGAAGAATCGTTTTATTGATCCTCTTTAATTTTCTTTTATTAACAACATCCGGAACCGACGTTCAAATGTTTTTTTTCTATTATCCCTAATCTGTCTCTAACGTGACAGTTTTCATCTAATTTCATTTCTCTCCATAAATAAACAACAGAGCGGGACAGACGGTAACCGTGTAAATGGGATGATTAGTTGAAAAGTTCCCAGATAAAACACTTCCACAAAATGGAATGAAAGGGGGAAAAAATGACGGGCGCAGCGGCTCCCATAGAAATATTTTTAAAAAGTATTTCCACAGTTTAATTTTAGAAGATTTACGATTTCTGTCATTCCCGAAGACTCTCCCGGGATGGAGGGGGAGGGGGGGGGGGGTTCCTCTGAAACTAAGAGGTCAAAATCACATCTCTTCACGTGCTTAGAAGCCTGTGATCAACGATCTGTTTGATCTCCACTGTTTACCTGATTAAAGCCTTATTTCCATTAAATGCAAATCTGAGAAAGTGATTCATGTTGTCTCTAAGTGAGCGGAAGTAGAGAAGATTTGGTATCGCCCTGACAAGATTGGGGAGTGGGGGGGGGGCGGGGGCGGTATATTTGGTTAGAGGGGAGGGGGGAGGGGTTACTGAGTTCAGGCGGAAAAATGGCCAACAACAGTGGAAGATAAATCTAGCCAATATCGCTGGGGCTAAACAAAAACTGGACGCCATTAAGGAGACTTGTTTGTTTTCTCGCAAACACATCAGCTCGCCTTTGGTTGTCGGCGTATCCGTAGGGTGGTAAAAAGTGTATGGAGATTGTGTTTCCAGCCACATACTTGTGTTGGATTAACGCCCCTGAGTATTTGTTTAGAGTGTGAGTGTTATTAAGTTGTGTCCCTTGTATTAGGGATTTCAGGCAGTTCATGTTTTCTGGTTAGCACGAGATTTTCTGGAGGCGAGAGAGCGACAGTACAGGGTCTTGGGTAGGGCATGTTCGGATCTTTAGTCTGTGCGGGCAAGAAGTTGTTGTAGTGTCTAGAAATATGAAACTGTATTGGACCCTGCAGAATATGTCCTCTCGACTGATATTGTGCTTGTTTAGGATGGCTGTTGATGAAAGGTAGATTCATCATCCAGCTTTTATAATGATGAAGTCGGCCCGAACAAGATTTGTTTTTGCTACTCGTCCTATCTATGTTTATCTTTTATAGACTACTCAAAGGGATTGTGCACAACACCAGAAACTTTGGGAAATAATGGGAACAAATGGGATTCCCAACATATGTGATACAATTAATATCACTGTTTTATCTAGACCAATAGGCAGCAAGTAAGAATAAATAGTGAAAGAACAACTTGGTTTGACATAAAACAAAGGGTCCATCAGGGGTGTATATTTTCGACTTACTTATTTAACTTGTATACTGAAAATATAATGAGGAATATTAGAGAAGATATAGACATAAAAATTGGAGGTTATGAAATATCAGAGATAAGATACGCTGATGTCACAGTATTACTTTCCACAACACAAAAAGGAATGGAAAAACTAATTATGTCGGTCTCTAAGAGTAGTGAAGAGTAAAACCTCTATCTTAATGCAACGAAAACTAAATTGATGACAACTGACAAAACAAACAAGGCCGCTGAAATATGTATCAATGAGGAAAAACTGGAAGAAGTGGAGAGTTTTGAATATCTTGGATCATTACTAACTAATAATGGAGATACAATGAGGGAAATTAAAAGGAGGACATCTATCGCTCTTCAGAAAGTAAAACAACTAAAGAATCTGTGGAGAGGAACAGACAGAACTACAAAAATAAGATTTTTAAGGGCATGCATCTTTATCATCGCAACATATGCCTGTGAGACCTGGACACTTAACAAAACAGCTGAGTAACATATAAGTGCCTTTGAATGTAAATGATACAGAAGAGTTCTTCACATATCATGGACACAAAAAGAACAAATATATCCATACTACAAGATCTTAATATTGAAGAAGGCTTGCTAGTAAAGAGGATTAAAGAGAGAAAACTTAAATATTTTTGACACATTAAACATCATGATAATCTAGAGAAGACCGTCTTGGAAGGATACATAATGGGAAAAAGAAAGAGAGGAAGATCAAGGCAAAGATGGCTGCAAGACATCGTTGATGATCTGCAAATGGATGCATCAGCAGCAGGCCATCTTGCTCACAACCGACAAGCCTACAGGAGAGCTGTTTGGGAGGCAAAGTTCCGCAAGGGACATGCAAATGACTGACCTGTCCTAACTATTCGAACTCGCCATCGCTACAATCATAACCAAGTTTGTTCAATAAACATCTTGTCGTGTTATCAACGCCAGACACTTGCTTGGTCATTTATTTAGTGATGTATCGACAAAGGTTACAATGACCTTGTCTAATCTGATTCAGTATTTAACTACTTCAGAGACCTGTATCGTCTTGTCTTGTGCTATCTTCCTTTAACTGCGGCCTGGTATTCTTTGCAGCCAATGCTGTAGAGATGTTGAGGCACAGCATCGTATCGGCGTGGGAGCGGGTTATGGCAGCTACTTTTTATGGCTGTCCCGGAGTACAGCTAAAAATCAGGGGGTGTGCAAGGCTTATTTAACAGACTCCATCACCATGGAGACTATGACTGTCCCTGCCTGGTTAGCCAGGCTAGGCCTGTTACTGGAGGGGGGAGGGGGTACCACGGAGAGGTGGGACAGGGTCTTGGTCAGCTATGTTTCGCTAACCCTGACGCTGGCATATCTGCTACTGGTCGTTGATTGCCTCATCGGGCAGCGTCTTCACCCGCAAAAGGAAAGGCCCGCAACACGTGATGCTCCGAAGCGGTTACCCATCGAAGTACTAACCCTGCCCGGCTTTGCTTGACTTCGGTGATCGGACAAGATCCGCTGTTTTCAACGTGGCATCGCCGCAGACTCTGAGATCTATATACAAGTATATGCATAAGACAGGGCCCCTCCTGCTTAGGTGAGGGGGGGTGGTGGTGGAGGGGGGCGGGGTCTAGCCAGGTCCTTTCCCTGATCGGGTTGCGTAGCTGGTGTCTGTGTCTTTGTCTTTGCTGCCACAGACCGGGGTAAGAAGTTTACACCAATCATGGCTCATGGCAAGTACAAGAATCCAAAACTTCCTGTTTCCGGAAAAAAAAAAGGACAAACGATACAGAAAGACGAAAACTGTACTGAAAAGAAAAAAGTAGTTTCCTGATAGCTCCCAAAAAACAAAAACTTGTAGAAGCTGCAAAACTGAAAAAAAAGGATCACTAGAAAGAAATAAAAGCCTACGTTCACGAAAAGCTGACGGTCAAGACACCAGAGCCAAGGTTTCTAGCAATGTTGAAACCATCAACGTCACAAGATGAAACAAAATAAATCACGATTTGTTGTCTGCAGTTAAAACAATGTCATTTTTTTTTGGTGAGGTGCACACTGTGTTTCCAAGCTAACATGAACATTGGTAATCAGTGCTATCCTACAGCAGGTCCCTCATTATGTCTTAGTCTTTTCACATCTACAGACACTCTGCGAATTGTCTTCGTGTAATTCTTGCTTTCTTGCGGGTATTAATTACTAATTTCCCATTTCAAGAGCCCTTGAAAACCTTAAGAAATAGACAATAAATTAGACTCTTTTGAAAACAAATGTCTAAGGAAAATACTCGGTATAAAGTGGAACGAATTCAAAAACAATGCAGAGATAAGACAGATGACTGAACAACAACTTGTCTCATGGGTGAGCAGAAAAAGGTAATCACGTGATGAGAAGAAACAATCAGAGAAAGTCCCAAAACAAGCTATCAAGTGGAACACAACTGGCCGAAGAAAAAGCGGTCGACCACCTGAAACTCTAAAATAGGACATTGTTAAGAGAGACCAAATTCTCTCTCTCTCTCTCTCTCTCTCTCTCTCTCTGAACCTTAAGTGCCCAGGGCACATAGGGCTTCCGCAAGAGTTTTCCACAACTGCCTGTCCTTTGCCTTTTTTTCTGCTCTTGCCCATGTGAGCCCTCTATTGCTTAACATTCTCTCTGTTGTTCTTCTCCATGTCTCTTTTGGTCTACCCTTACTTCTGTTCCCCTGTGGTGTCCATCTGAGTGCTGTTTTTGGTAGTGAGTTATCAGTCATTCGGAGCACATGTCCCAGCCATCGCCAGCGTCTTTCCTCAGTAACTGCTGTCAATGGCTTCATCTGCATTTCTGCCAATAAGATGTTATCTCTTATGGTGTTTGGCCAAAATATTTTTCTAATTCTTCGTAAACATTTAGTCTGGAAAGAATTCAACTTGTTTTCTATGGCTTTGGTGATTTTCCAGCATTCACTTCCAAATTAGTGACCAAATTATAGACCAAATTAGTAGACATAAAATCCCTTGATGAGGTTGAAAAGCTCATCGAAAACGTGAAAACTTGGCAAACTATCATGCGAGCCCTACATATTGTTTAAATGGCACGGGAAGGATGTAAGATGTAAGAATTTCCCATTACTCAAGAAGGAAAAATATACTTCGAAGGAACGGCTGTTGAAGAAGTAAACCAGTTTGTGTACCTCGGCATCTATATAGACCAAGATGGTGACACCAGAAAAGAAGTTAGAATCAGAGCTGCAAAGGCAGCATTGGCTTTTTAAAATCTGGAGAAAATATGACAATCAAACTTTACCAGCGCGCAAACAAAGTTAAGATTATTCAACTCAAATGCAGTACACATACCTGTTTACGCATGCTATGAAAGCTGGAAAACAACTAAAGAGAAAACAAATTAGATGCATTTGAAAACAAATGTCTAAGGAAAATAATCAGTATACAGTGGAACGAATTCAAGACCATCACAGAGATAATGCAGATGAGCAAATAACCTGTCTCATTAAGGATTTTTTTTTAATGGACGTATATCGGCAAAGTGATGAGAAGAAACAATCAGAGAATCCCAAAACAAGCTATCTAATGGGAAACGACATGACAAAGAAAAATAGGTCGACCAGGTGAAACTCTAAAGATAACATTGTTGAGAGAGGATAAATTAGCAAGCATAAAATCCCTTGATGAGGTTGAAAAGCTCGCCGAAAACAGGAAAACGTGGATAACTACAATGCGCGCCCTATGTGAGTTAACGTCACGCGAAGGATGTAAAATGTAAGAGATGAATTGTCCGTATGTGTTCATGGTCCCCATGGATTGCCAAATGTATCCCATACCTCCTATGAATTTTCTCCTTACCCCATAAGGATTGCCACATATGTTCTCCTGACAGATTGCTAAGTATGCCCCCGCACCCTTATGGATTGTCTAGAATTCTCAGATTGCTCAACATATTCCCATGCCCTTTATGGATATCCCAATGTCCCCAAAGTCCCATTGAAATGCCCAGTATATTTCAATAATGTCTCAATACTCTCTTGCCCGGACTATCAATAAGATGAGCAGGTGTCGCCAAGAATCATCTTGGCCTTGGCTTTGTTTCACTTCACGTATGGGCAGTTGGGAGAATCAACAGTTTTAAGAACGTTGTCTTAATTTCCCTGTCATTCCATGAATTGATAGGTGGCACGTAGGAAATTCAGAAGATCAATTATTTCCTTTTTACTTTATCAGAATGTATAAACTAGGAAAAAAGTAGGAACAGCTTTATTAATTAATGAAGACACAGTTATGGCGTTTCGGTGTGAACCTTAATCATACAAACAAACAAAAAACACACACACACACACACACACAGGACAAAGGAATAGAGAGAGGAGAAATAATATAAATTCACATGAATACTATGTTACACAAAAAGAAATCGCAAAAAATAGAATAAAATAAAATGAATTGATAATGTGGGTGAAAATTCTTTATCGCCATCTGCCACTAATCCAACCGGATCCCGACACTGGCGACATCTTCTTAGATCTGCCCCTATTAGCTTACATACGGGAACCAAATCTTAAGGACGTCCTCGTCTACAGCCACCTGAAGCGGAATCTAGCATGTGCTGGCACCAGAAAATGTAACCTCCCTCGCTGAGTTACCTGCCCTGTAGTCAGGGAAACGAAAACGATCACCTTTTCCACAACTGTCCTCACTCTCCATGAAGGATTCGCATGCGAGTCCCGTAACGTGATATATGCCGTCGTATGCAAAAGATGAGGGATAGCTTAATTGGTGAAACTTGTCTCAGATTAGGTGACTGCATGCAGAAACATATGATATCGCCCAGCATGCTTCGAAATCAGTCCCCAAAACATTTCATTGGCCCCAACCACAGAGGCAAATCTGATTTTCTGGTAACACCCATCAAACAATGTCACGCTGATGACAGAAGCCGCATTGCGCTTGAAAACCGCTACATTCAGGAATATCGGAGCTGAAACCACATGGTTTGAATTCGCTATTCAGCTACACCTAACATTTCCCTCTTCCATAATCATAATCTCTCTGCAATAAGTTCCACTCCTTTCTCACTTGTAACACATAGTTCAGAACCTCCTCACAGCATCACATTACAACCCCTCTGCCCTAACTATAATCACATGTTCCACCTTTTCCCGGCTAGATTACCACTGTATCACTCTCTCCCCCGGTCCTCTTTCCCTTCCCCCCTCCTTATTTACGACCCACCTATCACACATCACAAGTCTCCATTTAAACATTCTCTACACTCCACCATAGGCACTTCTGAACACAGCCTCTTACAAGTCAAAACTTCTTACAAGTCACAGCTAAGTGCTCCATTCAATTTTATTTTATTCTATTTTTTCCATTCCTATTTTTTTTATATAGCATTCATGTGAATTGATATTTTATCTTCTCTCTCTCTCTCTCTCTCTCTCTCTCTCTCTCTCTCTATTCCTCTGTCCTGTGTGTTTTTGTATGATTAAGTCTCACGTCGAAACGTCACAACTGTGTACTCGTTAAGTAATAAAGCTGTTATTACTTTTTTCCTAGTTTATACATTTTGTTATCACATCTTTACTGCAGTGGCTTCTTTAATAGTTATATACTGAGATTTATATACTTATACACTAATTATTACTGTATCGGAATGGGCGTGTCTACGTTAGTGATGACATAATTAGAATATTTCTTGAATAGCATAATAATAAAATCCCTTGATGAGGTTGAAAGACTCGTCGAAGACAGGAAAAATTGGCGAACTATCTTGCGAGCCCTATGTGACGTTTAAGGGCACGGGAAGGATGTAAGATATAAGATAATAATGGGCGTGTCTTATGTTAGTTATGACAGAATGTGTATGTCTCTATGATGTCAGAATGGGCGTGCCTATGTTAGTGATATCGGAATTCGCATATATCTGTGACATCAAAATGGGGCTGTCTTTGTTACTGATGTTAGAAGTCAGATAAATTTGAGATAGTAAAATGGGCCAGTTTCTATAAGTAAGAACAAAACGAGGATGTCCCTGTGTGTGATGTATCAAAACGTGTAAATCCTTGTGATAGACACCTCTCTCTCTCTCTCTCTCTCTCTCTCTCTCTCATTTCCACCCCACGGCTGAAATCATTCGTAGGAATTAGAGCTAATAATTAAGGAGGACATCTATCGCTCTTCAGAAAGTAAAACAAATAAAGAATCTGTGGAGAGGAGCAGACAGAACCACAAAAATAAGATTTTTAAGGGCATGCATCTTTCCCATAGCAACATATGCCTGTGAGACCTGGACACTTAACAAAACAGCTGAGAAACACATAAATGCCTTTGAATGTAAATGCTACAGAAGAGTTCTCCAAATATCGTGGACACAAAAAAGAACAAATATATCTATACTACAAGAGCTTAATATTGAAGAAGGCTGGCTAGTGAAGAGGATTAAAGAGAGAAAAACTGTAATATTTTGGACACATTAAACGTCATGATAATTTAGAGAAGACCGTATTGGAAGGATACATAATGGGAAAAAGAAAAAGAGGAAGACCAAGACGAAGATGGCTGCAAGACATCGTTGACGATCTGGAAATGGATGCGGCAGCAGCAGGCCATCTTGCTCACAACCGAGAGGCCTACATGAGTGCTGTTTGGGAGACAAAGTTCCGCAAGGGACATGCAAATGAATGAATGAATTAAGGTCCCAAAATATAGGTCACTGTGTCAGCCTGTGGAGGATTATATTTGTACTCGTTTTAATTCAACAAACTCTAAGGGAAACAACCTTAAGATATCTTGGCCGTGGTTTAAAATAGTATCATGCCACCGAGGCGTATTATTTGCTGTAACTCAGCTAAACCCGTATTCTACTGGGTGATTAGTCTTCTTGTGGAGTACAATTTTCCTTTCATCTTAGAAATTACTTTTTCTTGTTGGTGCTATAAGACAACCTCATTTTCTCTGTTACACACTAAGAAAATCCAACAAGACTCCCAGGCTTTCAACTCCACAGAATAATACTGATACATCAACTTAAATGAACTTGACAAGTCTCCCAAGATAACAAAACTCGTTAAACAGTGAGACCTTCAACAAAGCCAGTGGTGTAGTTTTTATATTCAGACAACCCAAGTTTATTGATGGGAAAAATGAGGGTTGAAATTATGATGATGGAGACGTAGCCCTATCTGGCTGGTAAGACGTTTACAATGACAATTCCCGGCGTGGAGTATTCTATGCCATATCGGAGGGAAAAAACCTTACCATGGACTTGTACAATAGAAGACATCCTTACAAGAATTCCCACAGAAAAGCTCTTCTAACTATCACCTTCAACTGTCTCAACCAAATCACTTCATCTTATCTAGAAACTATATCTACCAAAATCTAAAACTACAGAAAAAAACTGTCTTCAACAAGACACTCAAAGTACGTAAGACTTCATTTTTTTCATTGTTCTTGTACATAGTATCCTCATTCTGTCTCATATTTTTCCTGTCTCTGTTTCTTTCTCAAACTTTTTCACTCCACTTCTTTCTCCATTCTTTTCATCCTCTTTCTTCCTTCCAGTTCACCACCATCCCCCTCTCCTCCCTAATCATCTTCTTTCTTCTCTCTCCATCAATAACCATAGCATTCAGTGACCATCTCTCTCTCTCTTCTCTCTAACCATCTCCTTTCTTCTCTCTCCATCAATCACCATATCGTTCAGTGACCATCTCTCTCTCTCTCCTCCCTAATCATCTGCTTTCTTCTCTCTCCATCAATCACCATATCGTTCAGTGACCATCTCTCTCTCTCTCTCCGCCCTAATCATCTGCTTTCTTCTCTCTCCATCAATCACCATATCATTCAGTGACCATCTCTCTCTTCTCCCTAACCATCTCCTTTCTTCTCTTTCCATCAATCACCATATCATTCATTGACCGTCTCTCTCTCTCTTTCCTCCATAATTATCTCCTGTCTTCTCTCTCCATCAATCACCATATCATTCAGTGATCATCTCTCTCTCTCTCTTTCCTCCCTAACTATCTCCTGTCTTCTCTCTCCATCAATCACCATATCATTCAGTGACCGTCTCTCTCTCTCCTCCCTAACCATCTCCTTTCTTCTCTCTCCATCAATCACCATATCGTTCAGTGACCATCTCTCTCTCTCTCTCTCCGCCCTAATCATCTCCTTTCTTCTCTCTCCATCAATCACCATAGCATTCAATGACCGTCTCTCTCTCCTCCCTAACCATTTCCTTTCTTCTCTCTCCATCAATCACCATATCATTCAGTGACCATCTCTCTCTCTCTTTCCTCCCTAACCATCTCCTGTCTTCTCTCTCCATCAATCACCATATCATTCAGTGACCGTCTCTCTCTCTCTCTTCTCCCTAACCATTTCCTTTCTTCTCTCTCCATCAATCACCATATCATTCATTGACCGTCCACGCCTTCCCGTCCCTATATTCTCTATTCGCTAGCTCGAAATTGGTTCGTGGTTGTACCTCCTACTGACGCTCTTCTCTTCTTCCTTTGTGACGTTCCTCCACTGAACGTAAGTTGAATGTCTCATAGCATGAAAAGTCCAGAGGAAGAACTTCATAGACGACTGAGAACAAACGTGGAAGTAACTGAACTACCACATCCGCCTCCACAGAACATTGGGGCTCAAACAAGATCGACTCGACATTTCGGTGTTTGAAAAATGACACAAGCCTTGGGATCTGGATAGGACTGGGAGCTTTGCTGTGTCGACAGGAATCAGGATCTGGAGAGGATTGGGAGCTTTGCCGTGTCGACAGGGATCAGGATCTGATGTGATAAACAAACTCTGACGAAGAAGAAGAAGAAAAAGAAGAAGAAAGACGAAGAACAAGAACATGGAAGAAGAAGAAAAAGGAGGAGGAAGAATCGGAAGAAGAAGGAAGAAGAAGAAGAAGAAAACGAAGAAGAAGAAGGAGGAGGAGGAGGAATATGAAGAAGAAGAGAGGAGGAGGAGGAAAGAAGAAGAAGAAAGAAAAAAAGAAAGAAAGAAAGGAGAAGAAGGAGAAGGAGGAGGCGGATGAGGCGCTTGATCTTCTGAGTTCATGTTGGTGTTGAGCAACTCATGAACGAACAGTTCCAAATCTGTAAGCTGGGCGTTGAGTAGATGCTAGACCAGTGTTTCCCAAGCTTGTTCACCAAAGCCACCTCCTCAACTCCCTCCCCCTCTCCCCCCTCCCCCATTATGTGATATTCGTACAATGGCTTATAAAACCAGGATATTCATTACACAACTAAAAACTTCGGCTAGCAAGCCATTTTATTTTTATTGAACAATATGAAGGAGTATAATTTATAACTCACCTACTGCGTTATTTTCTCAACTTTTAACGTCATGGAAGAGCTTCATGCGTGGACACAAGTTTCTCAATATCAGGTTGAGAAGTGCTAAGAAGGGAGGTGCTACTACTACCCCCAGTCCGCTGCTTCGTTTTAGCTCATTTCCCTCACACCTATTGCTCCCTTTTCTTCCACCGCCCCCCTAGTCCTTTCCAACGTCCACAAGGGGTGGGAAGAGATTATCGCATACTTTGAGAAACACTGTGCTAGAGGAACTGTTCAGTTTGTTTTTTTTTCGCTTTTAGAATGTCTGCTTCTTGTCAATCAAGCGACAGGTCAGCATAGAGCAGCCTCAATACTTCTTCTTCTTCTTCTTCTTCTTCTTGGCTGTTTGCTCAGACATCCAGGAGAATCTCTCTCTCACAAACGTGGCAGCTCCTCTCTCTGGCTTTCAGCATCGACGTAGTGCTTTTCTTGTACGAGAGCTGAGGTCTGGTCACGCTTCTTTTCTTTTAATCATTCATCCTGTCTCTCCATGTCTTCACTTTTTTTTTCCATCTCATTTATCTTGTCTTTTCCTCTCTTCCCAATTTTATCATTCATCTTGTTTCTCCCTCCCTTCCACGTTTATCATTCATCTTGCTTCTCTCCTTGCATTCTCATTCATCTTGTCTTCACTTTTTATCATTCATCTTGTCTCCCCTTTTAAACATTAATCTTATCTTCCCTTTTAAACATTCATCTTGTCTTCCCCTTTTATCGTTCATCTTGTTTCTCCCTCTCTTCCCTTTTTATCATGTGTCTTGTCTTCTCATTTTATCATTCATCTTGCCTTCCTTTTTTATCATTCATTTTGTTTCCCTTTTTATCGTTTATCTTGTCTTCCCTTTTTATCATTCATCTTGTCTTCACTTTTTATCATTCATCTTGTGTTCCCTTTTTATCATTCATTTGTCTCTGTCCCTAATTTCTTGTCTCTCCCTTTCTTTTTCTCTCTCTCTCTCTCTCTGTCTCTCTCGTTCATCTTGACTCTCTTTGTTTTCCTTTTCTCTAATTCATCTTCTTTCTCTCTGTCCCCCTCCCCCTCTCTCTCACATTCATTTATTTCTTACTGTCTTTCCATTCTTCTTCCTGTACTTTCTTTCTTACAATATTCCTCTGTTTTCTCTTTTCTTTCATTCATTTCTCCACCACTCACTCTCTTCCTTCATTTCCACTGCCCTCGTACAGACTGGATAATTTATGACCTGAGGGTTCATGTTCCTGGACCAAGGCCAATTAAAACAAAGTTCTGGAGTCTAAGATTTCACTTTTATTCTTTCTCTTATTTTTTTTTCAAGTACTTATATGTGCTTCGTGATTAATTTTTCCGCCTCCACAGAACATTGGGGCTCAAACAAGATCGACTCGACATTTCGGTGTTTGAAAAATGACACAAGCCTTGGGATCTGGATAGGACTGGGAGCTTTGCTGTGTCGACAGGAATCAGGATCTGGAGAGGATTGGGAGCTTTGCCGTGTCGACAGGGATCAGGATCTGATGTGATAAACAAACTCTGACGAAGAAGAAGAAGAAAAAGAAGAAGAAAGACGAAGAACAAGAACATGGAAGAAGAAGAAAAAGGAGGAGGAAGAATCGGAAGAAGAAGGAAGAAGAAGAAGAAGAAAACGAAGAAGAAGAAGGAGGAGGAGGAGGAATATGAAGAAGAAGAGAGGAGGAGGAGGAAAGAAGAAGAAAGAAAGAAAAAAAGAAAGAAAGAAAGGAGAAGAAGGAGAAGGAGGAGGCGGATGAGGCGCTTGATCTTCTGAGTTCATGTTTGGTGTTGAGCAACTCATGAACGAACAGTTCCAAATCTGTAAGCTGGGCGTTGAGTAGATGCTAGACCAGTGTTTCCCAAGCTTGTTCACCAAAGCCACCTCCTCAACTCCCTCCCCCTCTCCCCCCTCCCCCATTATGTGATATTCGTACAATGGCTTATAAAACCAGGATATTCATTACACAACTAAAAACTTCGGCTAGCAAGCCATTTTATTTTTATTGAACAATATGAAGGAGTATAATTTATAACTCACCTACTGCGTTATTTTCTCAACTTTTAACGTCATGGAAGAGCTTCATGCGTGGACACAAGTTTCTCAATATCAGGTTGAGAAGTGCTAAGAAGGGAGGTGCTACTACTACCCCCAGTCCGCTGCTTCGTTTTAGCTCATTTCCCTCACACCTATTGCTCCCTTTTCTTCCACCGCCCCCCTAGTCCTTTCCAACGTCCACAAGGGGTGGGAAGAGATTATCGCATACTTTGAGAAACACTGTGCTAGAGGAACTGTTCAGTTTGTTTTTTTTTCGCTTTTAGAATGTCTGCTTCTTGTCAATCAAGCGACAGGTCAGCATAGAGCAGCCTCAATACTTCTTCTTCTTCTTCTTCTTCTTCTTGGCTGTTTGCTCAGACATCCAGGAGAATCTCTCTCTCACAAACGTGGCAGCTCCTCTCTCTGGCTTTCAGCATCGACGTAGTGCTTTTCTTGTACGAGAGCTGAGGTCTGGTCACGCTTCTTTTCTTTTAATCATTCATCCTGTCTCTCCATGTCTTCACTTTTTTTTTCCATCTCATTTATCTTGTCTTTTCCTCTCTTCCCAATTTTATCATTCATCTTGTTTCTCCCTCCCTTCCACGTTTATCATTCATCTTGCTTCTCTCTTGCATTCTCATTCATCTTGTCTTCACTTTTTATCATTCATCTTGTCTCCCCTTTTAAACATTAATCTTATCTTCCCTTTTAAACATTCATCTTGTCTTCCCCTTTTATCGTTCATCTTGTTTCTCCCTCTCTTCCCTTTTTATCATGTGTCTTGTCTTCTCATTTTATCATTCATCTTGCCTTCCTTTTTTATCATTCATTTTGTTTCCCTTTTTATCGTTTATCTTGTCTTCCCTTTTTATCATTTATCTTGTGTTCTCTTTTTGTCATTCATCTTGTGTTCCCTTTTTATCATTCATTTGTCTCTGTCCCTAATTTCTTGTCTCTCCCTTTCTTTTTCTCTCTCTCTCTCTCTCTGTCTCTCTCGTTCATCTTGACTCTCTTTGTTTTCCTTTTCTCTAATTCATCTTCTTTCTCTCTGTCCCCCTCCCCTCTCTCTCACATTCATTTATTTCTTACTGTCTTTCCATTCTTCTTCCTGTACTTTCTTTCTTACAATATTCCTCTGTTTTCTCTTTTCTTTCATTCATTTCTCCACCACTCACTCTCTTCCTTCATTTCCACTGCCCTCGTACAGACTGGATAATTTATGACCTGAGGGTTCATGTTCCTGGACCAAGGCCAATTAAAACAAAGTTCTGGAGTCTAAGATTTCACTTTTATTCTTTCTCTTATTTTTTTTTCAAGTACTTATATGTGCTTCGTGATTAATTTTTCTACTTTCAGTCTCTCTCTTTCTCTCTCTCTTTCTATTTCTCTCTCTTTCTCTTTCATTCTCTCACTCTTTCTCTCTTTACTTTTCTTTCTCAGTTTCTCTCACTCTCTCAAACTTTTTCTCTCTCTTTCGCTCTATAACTCTTTCTCTCTCACTTTTCTCTTCCTCTTTCACTCTCTCTCTCTCTCTCTCTTTCTCTTTCTCTCTTTCACTCTCTATTTTTCTTTCTCATTTTTTCCTCTCACACACTCTCTCTCTCTCTTTCGCTCTATCACTCTTTCTCTCTCACTTTCTCTCTCTCTTTCGCTCTATCACTCTTTCTCTCTCTCTTATTCACTCTTCCACACAGTGTAACCGACACACACTCTAGTACACCTATCAGTGCCCCTTGTAAAGGAAGCGACTTACGGTCGAGAAGGTGACACAAATCTTTGTATTCTCACATAAATCTCACTTACCAAATCTTTGGACTTGCCCATTTCGCTTTCTAGTTCAGTGATTTTTATAGAAATATTTCTTATCTCCTATACAGTCGAAATCTGAGTCACAACAGAGAGAAAAATAAATTTATATTTCATATGCTATAAAGATGTCCCCCATAAAAAAACCAGTAATAAAGATAAACAGATGAAAATAGTTCAGCTTTATCACAAACAAAAATTGAGAAAATTTGGCAGAAATAAGAGCCACAGAAAATAAGATGAGTACGTAGAAATGAAGAAGTTACAACAATCCAACATTTCGGCAAAATACCTCTGTCAAAGACCACACCATAAAAAAACAACAACAACAAACGAACAGACAAATAGACGACAAAAAGAGAATGAAAAAATTAATACTTGGCTGTCAGGATGAGCTTTTCTAAGGAAAAAAAAAAAAAAAAGCTACAGAATGTTTCACATCCAGTTTTTTTTCTGATTCCTTCATCCATCTTCTGAGACGATAAATTAAATATGTATAAACTACTTCATCTTCTTTGAGCAGGTGTTGAATTCAGCACGTTTCAAGTACCACCCAGGGTCACTGCTGCAGACGAGACATGTCTCCTTTCCTCTCTGTTCTTGATCTTCCCTTGGCCAATTATCCTTTCTGAGAGTACACGTATCTTCATCTAGGTTGTCTCGACATCGCTGTCTAGGTCTACCTCTTCGTCTAGTGTGAAGTGTTCAGTTGGCTGGGGTAATAGTGAATTGTTCAGTTGACTTGGGTAATAGGAAAGTGTTCAGTTGGCTGGGGTAATAGTGAAGTGTTCAGTTGGCTGGGGTAATAGTGAAGTGTTCAGTTGGCTGGGGTAATAGTGAAGTGTTCATTTGGCTGGGGTAATAATGAAGTGTTCAGTTGGCTAGGGTAATAGTGAAGTGTTCAGTTGGCTGGGGTAATAGTGAAGTGTTCAGTTGGCTGGGGTAATAATAAACTGTTCAGTTGGCTGGGGTAATAGTGAAGTATTACGTTGGCTAGGGTAATAGTGAATTGTTCAGTTGGCTAGGGTAATAGTGAAATGTTAAATTGGCTAGGGTAATAGTGAAGTGTTAAGTTGGCTAGGGTAATAGTGAAGTGTTAAGTTGGCTAGGGTAATAGTGAAGTGTTAAGTTGGCTAGGGTAATAGTGAAATGTTAAATTGGCTAGGGTAATAGTGAAGTGTTAAGTTGGCTAGGGTAATAGTGAAATGTTCAGTAGGCTGGGGTAATAGTGAAATGTTAAATTGGCTAGGCTAATAATGAAGTGTTAAGTTGGCTAGGGTAATAGTGAAGTGTTAAATTGGCTAGGGTAATAGTGAAATGTTAAATTGGCTAGGGTAATAATGAAGTGTTAAGTTGGCTAAGGTAATAGTGAAGTGTTACGTTGGCTAAGGTAATAGTGAAGTGTTAAGTTGGCTAGGGTAATAGTGAAGTGTTAAGTTGGCTGGGGTAATAATGAAGTGTTAAGTTGGCTAGGGTAATAGTGAAGTGTTACGTTGGCTAGGGTAATAGTGAAGTGTTAAGTTGGCTAGGGTAATAGTGAAGTGCTCAGTTGGCTGGGGTAATAATGAAGTGTTAAGTTGGCTTTGGTAAGAGTGAAGTGATAGGTTGGCTTTGGTAAGAGTGAAGTCATAAGTTGGCTTTGGTAAGAGTGAAGTGTTAAGTTGGCTAGGGTAATAGTGAAGTGATAAGTTGGCTTTGGTAAGAGTGAAGCGATAAGTTGGCTTTGGTAAGAGTGAAGTGATATGTTGGCTTTGGTAAGAGTGAAGTGATAAGTTGGCTTTGGTAAGAGTGAAGTGATAAGTTGGCTTTGGTAAGAGTGAAGTGTTCAGTTGACTTTGGTAAGAGTGAAGTGATAAGTTGGCTTTGGTAAGAGTGAAGTGTTCAGTTGACTTTGGTAAGAGTGAAGTGTTCAGGTGAATTTGGTAAGAGTGAAGTAATAAGTTGGCTTTGGTAAGAGTGAAGTGATAAGTTGATTTTGGTAAGAGTGAAGTGATAAGTTGGTTTTGGTAAGAGTGAAGTGTTCAGTTGACTTTGGTAAGAGTGAAGTGTTCAGGTGACTTTGGTAACAGTGAAGTGATAAGTTGGCTTTGGTAAGAGTGAAGTGTTCAGTTGACTATGGTAAGAGTGAAGTGATAAGTTGGCTTTGGTAAGAGTGAAGTGATAAGTTGGCTTTGGTAAGAGTGAAGTGATAAGTTGGCTTTAGTAAGAGTGAAGCGATAAGTTGGCTTTGGTAAGAGTGAAGTGTTCAGTTGACTTTGGTAAGAGTGAAGTGATAAGTTGGCTTTGGTAAGAGTGAAGTGTTCAGTTGACTTTGGTAAGAGTGAAGTGATAAGTTGGCTTTGGTAAGAGTGAAGTAATAAGTTGGCTTTGGTAAGAGTGAAGTGATAAGTTGGCTTTGGTAAGAGTGAAGTGATAAGTTGGCTTTGGTAAGAGTGAAGTGTTCAGTTGACTTTGGTAAGAGTGAAGTGATAAGTTGGCTTTGGTAAGAGTGAAGTGTTCAGTTGACTTTGGTAAGAGTGAAGTGATAAGTTGGCTTTGGTAAGAGTGAAGTGATAAGTTGGCTTTTGTAAGAGTGAAGTGATAAGTTGGCTTTGGTAAGAGTGAATCGATAAGTTGGCTTTGGTAAGAGTGAAGTGTTCAGTTGACTTTGGTAAGAGTGAAGTGATAAGTTGGCTTTGGTAAGAGTGAAGTGTTCAGTTGACTTTGGTAAGAGTGAAGTGTTCAGTTGACTTTGGTAAGAATGAAGTGATAAGTTGGCGTTGGTAAGAGTGAAGTGATAAGTTGGCTTTGGTAAGAGTGAAGTGTTCAGTTGACTTTGGTAAGAGTGAAGTGTTCAGTTGACTTTGGTAAGAATGAAGTGATAAGTTGGCGTTGGTAAGAGTGAAGTGATAAGTTGGCTTTGGTAAGAGTGAAGTGATAAGTTGGCTTTGGTAAGAGTGAAGTGTTCAGTTGGCTTTGGTAAGAGTGAAGTGTTAAGTTGACTTTGGTAAGAGTGAAGTGTTCAGTTGACCTTGGTAAGAGTAAAGTGTTAAGTTTGCTTTGGTAAGAGTGAAGTGATAAGTTGGCTTTGGTAAGAGTGAAGTGATAAGTTGGCTTTGGTAAGAGTTAAGTGATAAGTTGGCTTTGGTAAGAGTGAAGTGATAAGTTGGCTTTGGTAAGAGTGAAGTGATAAGTTGGCTTTGGTAAGAGTGAAGTGATAAGTTGGCTTTGGTAAGAATGAAGTGATAAGTTGGCTTTTGTAAGAGTGAAGTGATAAGTTGGCTTTGGTAAGAGTGAAGTGATAAGTTGGCTTTGGTAAGAGTGAAGTGTTCAGTTGGCTTGGGTAACGGCCGGCCTGGGTCAAACTGAACTCTTCACTATTTAGGAGATGTGTGGACAAACGGTTTTTTCTTTGTTTCGTTTTTTTTCGTTTGCCCGGATGTTTTATTTTCCTTCTAGGAGACAAGAAGTGAATTAATGCAGTTTGTGAAGTAATCTAAATAATTAACCAAGTACAGTCTAACTAGCAGTGTTAAATATTTTTATTTTCATTTTTGTTTTCTGTACTTGGATGCCTTTTAGATGTACGTGGCACGATGTGTTTGTTGGGTTTTTATGTGTTGTCCGTCCGCATTATAATGACGTCATCGGATTTTGTGTCTGAATTCACGAACAACTTTTCTTATGCCATGCACTTGGTTTTTGCTTGCTTCGAAAGAAAATGTGGGTTGTTAAGACCAAGATGTGAGCAGACATTAGAGAAAAACAGTCGGAAATTTTTTTTTAATGTTTTAATTGGAACTGTGGAAAATGAGTCGCCTTGACTTTTATTTACCTGATGTAGTGAAAGTTAGTTGTCGGTCAAGTTTATTGACGAATAAAAACAGCAATTTCTGCGTTTGTTACGGCGAAAATTCTACACTAGCCCTGTTATCACTTCTCTATAAAAGATTTTAAAAAAAGGTAAAAGTAATCCTGTCATGCCTTAGAGGCACATAGGGATTTCTCTATAAGCCATCTTTTTTTGTCTATCCTCCTACATTCTCTCTAAGTACCCAAGCCACCTCAGTCTGTTGTTTTTCATAATGGCTGTTATAAGCAGAGAGTTAAACAATGTGTAGATTTCTTTCTTACTTCTTATCTTCCATTGTTGTGTTATAGGGTCTCTTACCTATTATAAGCAGAGAGTTAAACAATGTGTAGATTTCTTTCTTACTTCTTATCTTCCGTTGTTTTGTTATAGGGTCTCTTACCTGTTATAAGCGGAGAGTTAAACAATGTGTAGATTTCTTTCTTACTTCTTATCTTCCATTGTTGTGTTATAGGGTCTCTTACCTATTATAAGCAGAGAGTTAAACAATGTGTAGATTTCTTTCTTACTTCTTATCTCCCCTTGTTGTGTTATAGGGTCTCTTACCTGTCCATAAATTCTTCTCGGGATTCTATTCTCAAATGCTTGTATTTGGTTTCATCCTGTTTAATTGGACTGCATGTTTCTGGCTGTTGTGGAACAACTGGTCTAATATGTGTCTTATGCTGTATATGTTTAGTCTGAGAAATGTACATACATATCTATAAACTGAAGTAAATAATATATTACAATCAGTAGCTCTGGAAAAAAAAAACGCTGTAATAAATGACATGAACAGAAACTAATGGCCTCTTCCTTATGCTATTACATTACTGTTGACATTGTTAATACTGGTTTGAGATTGTCATTATCTTCTTTATTTTGTTTTCTTTCTCAGATGGTTCGTTCGTTTTCAGATAACAGCTTAACCGAGGTCTCTACAACTATTAGAATGTCATATCTATCTATCTATCTATCTATCTATCTATCTATCTATCTATCTATCTATCTATCTATCTATCTATCTATCTATCTATCTATCTATCTATCTATCTATCTATCTACCTACTACCTACTACCTACTACCTATCTATCTATCTATCTATCTATCTAATCTATCTATCTATCTATCTACCTGTCTATCTATCTATCTATCTATCTATCTATCTATCTATCTATCTATCTTGTCTAGAATTCTGTGATGGTTTCAGTTCTCTTTTGTTCGACCTCTCTGAAACTGAAGACAGAACGTTCTTTGCAGCCGATGCTGTGAACGCGTTGAAGTACAGTCATCATGTTGGATAAGGGGAAGTGGTTTACGGTGGTTACTTCTGGTGACACATAGTGAAACCAGAAACCAGGGAAAAGACACAGTGCTTCTGTATCAGACTCCGCCGCCAGGAGAACATGAAAAACCTCTGACTTTTCTGTGATTCGAACCCGTTGTACCATAAGTGGAGACCGAATCTTCTGAGTGCATGACCACGCTGGTCTCTACATTGATGACAACTCTGTGGGTTTTTTTTTACATTTTAGCCCGCCTTGTCCAAGTAGTAAAATCGGCCAGTCCTGTACACGCAGGCACGATAAGTGCACAGAACCACACAAATGTACACATCCATGATTGGTGTGTACATAGCCGCAACAGTTTTTAAACACACTACTAGTACACATGTGTAGCAGGTGCACACGACAGTGACACTGCCTTCATTCCAAAGCTGCTCACAGATCTAATAACCAACAAGTGCCCATAAAATGAACGGGTAAACAGCGTATATAATGAAAGACCTTTTGCATAACCATAACAGCATACAGGTAATGCAGTAACAGCAAACATGTCTTGTGTCTTGTCCTGTCTTCTCTCTCTGAACCTTAAGTGCCCAGGGCACATGGGGCTTCCGCAAGGGTTTTCCACAAATGCCTGTCCTTTGTCTTTTTTTTCCTGCTCTTGCCCAGGTGAGCCCTCTATTGGTCAACATCCTGTCTTCTATCTGCCTGTAACTGCGAGCAGGTGTTCTTTTGCAGCCGATGCTGTGAAGGTGTTGAGGTACAGCATCGCATCAAAGTGGGAGCGGGTTATGGCAGCTACTTTTTCATTCCCGGAGAGCAGATAAAAAGGGGGGGGGGTTATGCAATACTTCATTAGCAGACTCCACCACCGTGGGGACAACGCCGATGTCTGTCCCGCTAGCCAGGCTATGCCTGGTACTGGGGGTACCAACGGAGAGGTGGGACAGGGTCTTGGTCAGCTATGGTTCGCTGATTGCCTCATCGGACAGCATCTTCACCCCTGAAGCAGCAAACAAAAAGCCTAGGCAGTCTTGACATTAATAAAAAGACGAGTACAACAACAACAACAACAACAAAAGCAACAACACATTAACAAGACTCGTACATAGCTTAGCGTGAGAAGCAGAGGCTCGGGTGTGTATACGTCAAACCTTGGATCCTGCCCCTCCCCCTGACTCTTCCACAAGAGACAATATTTTTTTTCTACCCACTCCAATTCCGACTCCAGCTACAATTTCTTCCGACTGCGAATCCTCCATTTTTCAATATGTCCGACCGCACTTTCATCTGAGTGGTATATCTCTCACTCGACTACTACTCCATCTTTACCCAAAATGTTTTAGACTAATTCCATATCTATCCATCATATTTTAGACTATTATTTCAAACCTAACCTAAATGAATTTGACTCCAACTCCAAATCTATCCAAAATATATTAGACTTCTATTCCAGGTATATCCAAACTGTATTGGACCAATTCCACATCTATTCCTAACGTGTTAGACTCCATTCTCAAATCTATCAAAATGTATTAGATCCGATTCCAAATCTATTTAAAATTTGTTGCACTCTAATTCCAAATCTATACAAAGTGTACTGGGCTCCGATTCCAAATCTGTCCAAACTGTATTAGACTCCGATTCCAAATCTATCCAAATTGTATTAGACTCCGATTCTAAATCTATACTAAGTGTATTAGACTCTAAAATCTATCCAAACTGGATTAGACTCCGATTCCAAATCTATCGACAATGAATTAGACTCTGATTCCAAATCTATCCGCAATGAATTAGACTCCAATTCCAAATCTATCCACAATGAATTAGACTCCAATTCCAAATCTATCCACAATGAATTAGACTCTGATTCCAAATCTATCCAAATTGTGTTAGACTCCGATTTCAAATCTATCCAAACTGGATTAGACTTCGATTCTACGACTCCACCACAAAAACCTGCGGTGAGACTTACACAATTGCAGCGAGAAGTGACAAAACAAGTTAAACTTGACGCCCTCACACAAACACACAACAACTAGGGAAACAAACGAACGAACAAAAGAGGACCCCACACAAACTCAGAAAGCTGTCCTGTTCCAAGGAGAAAAACGAACGCCGGCAGAAAATATCATTAAGTCAAACTTAACAGCTTGCTACATCCTCCCTCCTCCAGGATGTCATCCGGAATGACAGATACAATTATCCGCGCTGAGGCCGGGATCTCTAGCCATGACCAGAGGCAACAAGAGGACTGGATAAGTAAATTAGGGAAGGATATAGCGTTACAAACGGGAAATACGGGACAAGACGGGAGATGATTCGGTAAGGATAATGTTACGGGAAGAAGGGAATGGAGGTCACTATGACTCTCAAGAGGAGTAATGTTACAGCAAGAGTGGAAAAAAACCCCAAACAAACTAGATAGAGAAAACTCAGGAAGTTTAATGTAGCAGCAAAACAGGGAAAAGAGGAGAAATAACTCAAGAAGTTTAATGTTGCAGAAAAACAGGGAAAAGAGGAGAAATAACTCAAGAAGTTTACTGTTGCAGAAAAACAGGGAAAAGAGGAGAAATAACTCAAGAAGTTTACTGTTGCAGAAAAAGAGGGTAAAGAGGGGAAATAACTCCTGACTTTTAATGTTGCAGCAAAACAGGGAAAAGAAGGCAATTAACTCCGGAAGTTTAATATTGCAGCAAAACAGGGAAAAGAAGGCAATTAACTCCGGAAGTTTAATGTTGCAGCAAAACAGGGAAAAGAAGGCAATTAACTCCGGAAGTTTAATATTGCAGCAAAACAGGGGAAAGAAGGCAATTAACTCCGGAAGGTTAATATTGCAGCAAAACAGGGGAAAGAAGGCAATTAACTCCGGAAGGTTAATATTGCAGCAAAACAGGGGAAAGAGGGGAAATAACTCAGGAAGTTGAATGTTACAAAAACAGAGAAAACGGGAGGGGGGAATAGCTCGTGAAAGATAATACTATAGCAAAAGGGGAAACGATTGGAAGTAACTCAGTAAGATACTGTTGTAACAAACAGAGAAAAGAGGGGAAATAAGTCAGGAAGAATATTGTTTCAGCAAACACAGATAAAAGGGGAAATAACTCAGGAAGCATAATGTTGCAAGAAGCAGGAAAGAGAGGGTTAATAATTCATGAAGGAAAACATTTCAGCAAACACGGAAAATAGGGGAAATAAGTCAGGAGGGATAATTCCTTCATTCATTCATTTGCATGTCCCTTGTGGAACTTTGCCTCCCAAACAGTACTCCTGTAGGCCTCTCGGTTGTGAGCAAGATGGCCTGCTGCTGTTGCATCCATTTCCAGATCGTCAACGATTTCTTGCAGCCATCTTCGTTTTGGTCTTCCCCTTTTTCTTTTTCCCATTATGTATCCTTCCAAAACCGTCTTCTCTAAATTATCATGACGTTTAATGTGTACAAAATATTTCAGCTTTCTCTGTTTAATCCTCTTTACTAGCCAGCCTTCTTCAATATTAAGTTCTTGTAGTATAGATATATTTGTTCTTTTTTGTGTCCATGATATTTGGAGAACTCTTCTGTAGCATTTACATCCAAAGGCATTTATGTATTTCTCAGCTGTTTTGTTAAGTGTCCAGGTCTCACAGGCATATGTTGCTATGGGAAAAATGCATGCCCTTTTAAAATCTTATTTTTGTAGTTCTGTCTTCTCCTCTCCACAGATTCTTTATTTGTTTTACTTTTTGAAGAGCGATAGATGTCCTCCTTTTAATTTACCTCATTGTATCTCCATTATTAGTTAGTAGGGATAATGTTACAGCAAAAAAGAGTAAAGGGGAGATAACTCAGGAAGAACATTGTTACAGCAGGAAGAAAAAGAAAGGGAAGATAACTCTGAAGGATATTGTTACAGCAAGAAAGGAAAGGTCGAGGAAGATTACCTCAGGAAGATTAACGTTACAGCCGGGGGAAAGACTGCATTCCGAGATCCGTGGTTCTGTAGCCATCCAACTGTATCCAAGTCGATGCCTCGATACTTCTGGAACTAGGAATAGTAACTCTGACTAAGCATGATCTTGACCTCAACACTATCATGTGCAGGTAGGTCAAGGAAAATATGGACGCAAAAACATCGGGGACGCTAGATGTCTCCGTTCCGTGATATGGCCGCACATAAAATGTGGAATGTTGAAACGGTAATAAAGCAGACAGACGTGTATGGTAATAAAGTAGATAGAGGTGTATGGGAATAAAGTAGATAGAGGTGTATGGTAATAAAGTAGATAGAAGTGCATGGTAATAAAGCAGACAGACGTGTATGGTAATAAAGTAGATAGAGGTGTATGGTAATAAAGTAGATAGAAGTGCATGGTAATAAAGCAGACAGACGTGTATGGTAATAAAGTAGATAGAGGTGTATGGTAATAAAGTAGATAGAAGTGCATGGTAATAAAGCAGACAGACGTGTATGGTAATAAAGTAGATAGAGGTGTATGGTAATAAAGTAGATAGAAGTGCATGGTAATAAAGCAGACAGACGTGTATGGTAATAAAGTAGATAGAGGTGTATGGTAATAAAGTAGATAGAAGTGTATGGTAATAAAGTAGATAGAGGTGTATGGTAATAAAGTAGATAGAAGTGTATGGTAATAAAGCAGACAGACGTGTATGGTAATAAAGTAGATAGAGGTGTATGGTAATAAAGTAGATAGAAGTGTATGGTAATAAAGCAGACAGACGTGTATGGTAATAAAGTAGATAGAGGTGTATGGTAATAAAGTAGATAGAAGTGCATGGTAATAAAGTAGATAGAAGTGCATTGTAATAAAGTAGATAGACGTGTATGGTAATAAAGTAGATAGATGTGTATTGTTATAAAGCAGATAGAGGTGTATGGTAATAAAGTAGATAAAGGTGTAAAGTAACAAAGTAGATAGAGGTGTATAGTAAAACAGACAGAGCTGTAGAGTAATAAAGTAGATAGAGGCATATGGTAATAAAGTAGATAGAGGTGTATGGCAATAAAGTAGACAGATGTGTAAAGTAGTAAAATAAATAGTGGTATATGGAAATAATTTAGATATAAGCATGTGGTAGTAAAACAGATAGAGGCGTATGGTAAAAAAAGTAGATAGAGGCATTTGATAATAAAGTAGACAGTGGTGTATGGTAATAAAGTATATAGAGGTGTATGACAATAAAGTAGACAGATGTGTAAAGTAGTAAAATAAATAGTGGTATATGGAAATAATTTAGACAGAGGTGTGTGGTAGTAAAGTAGATAGAGACGTATGGTAAAAAAAGTAGATAGAAACTGAGACGATGGCCTGCATGAAGGATCGTGTACTCTGGAGAAGCATAATAGCCAACGCCAGTCGGCACGGCACCTGATGATGATGATGAGGCATTTAATAATAAAGTAGATAGGGGTGTGTGATAATAAAGTAGATAGAGGTGTATGATTAAATAGAGGTGTATGATAATAAAGTAGATAGAAGTGTATGGTAAAAAAGCTGATGTAGGCATCTGATAATAAAGTAGATAGAGGTGCATGGCAATAAAGTAGATAGAGGTGTATGATTAAACAGAGGTGTATGATTTATTTTTATAAACAAACAAAAAGAGAGAGAGAGAGGGGGGGGGGGGGAGAGAGAGAATGGGGGAGAGAGAGTGGGGGAGAGTGAGTGGTGGAGAGAGACAGTGGGAGGAGAGAGTGGGGGAGAGATAGAGAGTGGGTGGGGAGAGAGAATGGGGAGAGAGAGTGGGTGGGAGAGAGAGTCGGGGAGAGAGAGTGGGGGAGAGAGAGAGGGAGAGAGAGTAGGGGAGAGAGAGTTGGGGAGAGAGAGAGTTAGGGAGAGAGAGTGGGGGAGAGAAAGAGTGGGAGTGAGAGATAGAGTGGGGGGAGAGAGTGTGGGGGAGAGAGAGAGAGATAGCGAGGAAAGTGAGTAGGAACAAGAATGATAGAAAGTAAGATCAGCACGTATAAATGAAGAACATAGAACAAACCAACATTTCAACAAAAGCATTTTTTCCCCAAAGATCACATATGAAAACAATACAACAGATAAAAACATAAAAAATAGATGAACATTTAGTTTGTTTTTGTTTTTAAAAATCCTCCTTACATCTCTCCCGTTGCTATCATTCTGTATGCAGAAGATACCAGAAAAAAGTGTTTAAATTTTGTCATCTACTTTTAGTGTTTTTAATCTGTCATTCTTGAAAAAGACTTCTGCCGAAATATTGGATGGTTATATGTTCTTTTATATGTGCTCATCTTACTTTCTGCCATTCTTGTTTTTACTTCCCGTGTTCCTCACTCTTTTCATATTTTTATTTATTTATTTATTTAGTTAGTTAGTTAGTGTGTGTGTGTGTGTGTGTGTTTGTGTGTGTGTGTGTGTGTGTAAAAAAACTGAACAATACACCTCCATCTACTTTCATTACCGCAGTCGTCGTTTCTCTTATTTCTGATAATACTGAGGTAGATATATCTCACCAATCTGATCAAGTGGGACTGTAAATGAAAGACAAAGGAACTGAATGGGACCACTAAGGAATACAGGTTCAGGAAAAAAGATGTCCCAGACGCTATGAGTGGTGCATGCGCGGTATTCAAGTTAATCATAAGAGCAGCGGTTCCCAAACTTTTCCAAAACTGTGTCACAATTAGTAACACAAATTTATGTCGTGGCACACCTGTGTTCTTCATGCTCGATTCTCCTGCAGTTAACAATATATTTCTAGCATTTTGAAAGAAACTTCATTTACTACCTTCTTACAAAAGTTATTACAAAGTACAAAACAATAAAGAAAAAAAAATTAAGGACTTTATTCAGAAACAAAAATTGTTCCAACAATGCGACACTTTAAGATTGATGTAGCCTACAAATTCTTTTCAATTCTGGGTTTAATAGTTGATTATATAACTCGTAGACCGGTTTCAATTTTAAATAGATAAATCCTGGATCTTGATCTAACATTCTCCCTCTCTCTCTCTCTCTCTTGCTCTCTCTCTCTCTCTCTCTCTCTCTCTCTCTCTCTCGCCCCCCCCCCTCTCTGAGCCTTAAGTGCCCAGAGCACATGGGGCTTCCGCAAGGGTTTTCCTCAAATCCCTATCCTTTGCCTTTTTTTCTGCTCTTGCCCAGGTGAGCCCTCTATAGCTCAACGTCCTCTCTGTTGTTCTTCTCCATGTCTCTTTTGGTCTACCCTTACTTCTGTTCCCCTGTGGTGTCCATCTTAGTGCTATTTTTGGTAGTGAGTTGTCAGTCATTCGGAGCACATTATACAACGCCGAAAACGCCTGCTCACACAAGTACGAGGCTGAGAAAGGTATCAACAATGTATCTTGTCTTGTCTTTTGCTATCTACCTGAAACTGCGAGCTGGTGTTCTTTGCAGCCGATGCGGTGGAGATGTTGAGGTACATCGTCGTATCGGCGTGGGTGCGAGTTATGGCAGATGCTTTTTTTTTCTTCAGTCCCGGAGTACAGCTAAAACGCAAAGAGGTTTACAGTGCTTCTTTAGCAGACTCCACCGCCATGGAGACTATGGCGATCCCTTCCCTGTTAGCCAGGCTATGCTTATTACTGCGGGTACCAACGGAGAAGCGCGAGAGTGTCTTGGTCAGCAACAATGCAATAGCTTTTTTTTATATAAATGCGTAATATACTGTCATACTTAAGCAGAAAGAATCTACACAGTCAACCCGTCTCACTCTCAGTGCCGACTATTATGTTCTTCCATCTATTTCAAAAAACGCTGAAATTATGCAGGGGGAACGGAAGAAGCAGATACATCGAAATCTAGAACGACCCAAGGTGTTGATTGGTGTCCCACCCCACCACCTCTTAATTCAGATGATGACATTTCACGGCATATTTCCGAAATTTTGCAGCACACTGAAGTGCTGCGGCACACCGTTTAGGAATTACCTACGTTAGAGAGTTGTACACTCACGCAACAGTTGTAACAACAACTCATGTCAGTCAAGTATTTCCACAAGATGTAAGATTATCGTGTTGGCTGGACTGCACACAAACACAAGATCCCGATTTATTCCATACTTCTCAGACAACCCAGGTAACACCACTTCTCACAAACAGACATTTAATCTTATAGCAATTAAGACTGGTCCTCAGCAAGAACAATTGTTTTTACGCGGAACTTGATGATGATGATGAAAAAATAAAAAGTGACGGTGACTATATCGAGTAGCATATCAAACTAACCACAATGACACGTAGAAAACAGTTCCAAGCGGCTCTTAATAATAAACTAGGTAGATAAATGTGTATGGTGCAGTTTTACAAAGTGAGGGAGGAAGTGTGCAAGGTGAGAAAAAAAACGAATATAAAGTATGAGAATGTATAAATGAAAAACATACAACATCCGATATTTCGGCGTGAGCCTTATTCGAGGATACATGCAAAACAAAATACAAACATATAACTTATCTGAAGCGTCTTTCACTCGCCTCCATGAGAACTACTAATATTACTCAACTTCCAAACCAACGCCACTCACACGAGCGACATATCTCAACCGAAAAAACGATAACGTCAACCACATTACCCAGACTTCAAACTGTGACTAGCAAGCCAAGGTTTCTTGCTTAATACTCGCTCATATTTCCACTCAAACCACGTGAAAAAAAAACATATTGCACTTTAATCTGAGCATAATATCTCAAGGGAGACTATAAATATAAACGTAACTGCGAAACACAACAATTCAAGGGCTTTAACTTCCAAAATTTAAATAGTCCACCTTTAACCAGGGCGTATCCTCCTATAAAGTGCGTTGAAAACAATTTATAGGGCTAACACATGATGAATGAATTGATGATGATGACGACGACGATGAACAAGAAGCCGAAGAAGACAAAGCCACTGTAAAACGAAAGAACCGTTCATTTTAAGAAAACTTCCACACACCCCCCCCCCCCCATCCACACACACATACACAAAGGCATGCCATCTGGCAACGGCCTCAGACACACATAAGCAAGACTAAAGCCCATGCCCTGGCCAGAAATCAATTCTTCTACGGCCATTTTGTTAGAGCCGTGGTTTCTCTTTGTGAGTTTGTACCCTCGACGTGACCGGCTGAATGAGAGGAGAAGATTCGAATGGACTTCCATAGAGCTATTTTATAAATTAGATTAACCCTATTCCCGCCTGCTCCGTTCTGTACTCTCGGACCTCAAGCAAAGCTGGGATACGGGCTGCAAACTATAGTGTTAAACATGTCGTGTTTGTTGTTCGTGTGGATGTTAAAAGTGGGTCGGTAACTTCAGTTCGTGAGGTTCTTAACAGATAGATAGATAGATAGATAGATAGATAGATAGATAGATAGATAGATAGATAGATAGATAGATAGATAGATAGATAGATAGATAGATAGGTAGGTAGGTAGGTAGGTAGGTATAGATAGATAGATAGATAGATAGATAGATAGATAGATAGATAGATAGATAGATAGATAGATAGATAGATAGATAGATAGATAGATAGATAGATAGATAGATACTCTAACATCCACCGCCTAAAACCTACTCACAGATGCGTGAAGTCGGGTGGGAAGTGGTCACAATGACCTTCTTAAACGATCGGAAGTGAACCTAAAAACCTGACAAAAATTGGTCCCTTTCAGATCACGTCTTCCCCTGCACCTGTAACCTTGCTTTCTTCGGTGGGTAACATAGCAGTATCAGCCAGTTATTTTTAGCATAACAAAGAGGGTATTCCTCCTCTTTGGGTCACTAGTCTGTATAAGCGTACTATCACTCTAACATCAGCAACAGGCCATATTGCTTACAACCGAGAGGCCTACAGGAGAGGTGTCGGGGTGGGGTGGGATTGGGGTGGGGGGGGGGAGCTCCGCAAAGCACATGCTAATGACTGACCCTAACAACGCCCGATGTTGCTATCACTGTAAAAGGTTACTTTAATACTCGATTATTGTCATTTTGTCCAGATAGTCGCAATTCGAATTCGCCTTCTTATACCATGTTTCCTTCATTCATTCATTTGCATGTCACTTGCGGAACTTTGCCTCCCTAATAGGCTCTCCTGTAGGCTTCTCGGTTGTGAGCAAGATGGCCTGCCGCTGATTTGCAGATCACCAACGATGTCTTGCAGTCATCTTCGCCTTGGTCTTCCTCTCTTTCTTTTTCTCATTATGTACCCTTCTAAGATGGATTTCTCTAGATTATCATGACGTTTAATGTGTACAAAATATTTACGTTTTCTCTGCTTAATCCTCTTTACTAGCTAGCCTTCTTCAATATTAAGTTCTTGTAGTATGGATATTTTTTTTTGTCCATGATATTTGAAGAACTCTTCTGTAGCATTTGTATTCAAAGACATTTATGTGTTTCTCAGCTTTTTAAAAGTGTCCAGGTCTCACAGGCATGTGTTGCGATGGGAAAGATGCATGCCCTTAAAAATCTTATTTTTGTGGTTCTGTCTGTTCCTCTCCACAGCTTCTTTATTTGTTTTACTTTCTGAAGAGCGATAGATGTCCTCCTTTTAATTTCCCTCATCGTATCTCCATTATTAGTTAGTAGTGATCCAAGATATTCAAAACTATCCACTTCTTCCAGTTTTCCTCATTGATACATATATCAGCTGCCTTGTTTGTTTTGTCAGTTGTCATCAATTTAGTTTTCTTCACATTAAGATAGAGGTTCTGCTCCTTGCTGTTCTTACGGACTGACATAATTAGTTTTTCCATTCCTTTTTGTGTTGTGGACAGTAATACTGTGTCATAAGCATATCTAATCTCTGGTATTTCATAACCTCCAATTGTTATGGCGTAATATTCTTTGTTGCATCTTCCCCCGTTTACTAGAATGAAAAATCGATTCTTGTTCATCTGAAGAGTCTGGATTCTAGTAAGTTATTACAGTAATCGGTTTAGCCATATACTTCGATACACGCAGACCAAGAAAGGAATATTTTGTTTTTAATTTCTTGGTTCTTTGGTTTTTAGGCCTGCGTCCTGTAGTTATTTGGGGACCGCTGATTCAGAAAACTGCATTGGATAGGGCGCATCAGCTCAAGTTTCTTAGACGTGGCTGAATTTATCAAATTTTAGTCCGCTCTTTCAAGAAGTCTCTTCTGCAGAATTGGGATGTCTTAACAAGCTGTCTTGTTTGAATGGGAAGCTTATGTATTTAATTTACCCACATTTTTTTAAATGTGGTACAACCGAGAGCTTTACAGGAGAGCTGTTAGGGAGGCAAAGATTGGTAAGGGATATGCAAATGACTGACTGACTGACATTTTGTGTGTGTATAATGACATTTGTTTCACAGCTATATCGGTGCTAAGAACTGACAGTTTGAGATCCACTACTGCCAGCTTTTGATGATGATGATGATGATGATGATGATGATGATGATGATGATGATGATGATGATGACTTTGAGTACCGAGAAGTCAACGAGGATACACATAACTTTTTCTCTTCTTCTATATTCCTGGAACTGCAAACTGGCGTTCTTTGCAGCCGATGAGGTGAAGATACTGAAACATAGCATCGTATCGGATTGGGAGTGGGAGTGGGTTAAATTGGCTATTTTTTTAAATCCCTAGATGGAGGTAAACCTTCTTTAGCAGACTCCACCACCACGGGAACCATGGCGTTCTCAGCCCCTTTAGTCAGGCAGGTTTATTACTAGGGGTATCAACAGAGAGGCGGGACAGGGTCTTGGCCGGTTATGGTTTGTTAACTCTGAGACTAGCATGTTAGCTATGGGCCGCTAACTAACAAATCCGGCTAGCACATCCACCGACACGGACTAGTCCATATTTGGCATTGTCTGTGAAAAGTATTTACCTTTTTTGGTCTTTTTCTGTATGACGGGATTGGACCAGTACTTACTTCCGTATAAGGCTTGTTCTAATAACCAGTACTTACTTCCATATAAGGCGTGTTCTAATAACCAGTACTTAGTTTCATATAAGGTGTGTTCTAATAACCAGTACTTACTTCCATATGAAACATGTTCTAATAACCAGTACTTACTTCCATATAAGGTGTGTTCTAATAACCAGCATTGCTTCCATATAAGGCGTGTTCTAATAGCCAGTCTTCTTCTTACATCTTACATCCTTCCCGTACCGCTAAACTTCAAATAGGGCTCGTGATGGTACCTTGCCAAGATTTCCTGCTTTCGGCGAGCTTTTCAACCTCATCAAGGGATGTTATTCCCACTAAGCTGGCCTCTCTTAACATTGTCCTCTTTAGAGTTTCATGCGGTCGACCTCTTTTTAATAACCAGTACTTACTTCTATATTAGGCGTGTTCTAATAACCAGTACTTACTTTCATATAAGGCATGTTGTAGTAACCAGTACTTACTTTCATATAAGGCATGTTCTAATAGCCGCTACTTACTTCTATATTAGGCGTGTTCTAATAACCAGTACTTACTTCTATATTAGGCGTGTTCTAATAACCAGTACTTACTTTCATATAAGGCATGTTGTAGTAACCAGTACTTACTTTCATATAAGGCATGTTCTAATAGCCGCTACTTACTTCTATATTAAGAGTGTTGTAATAACTGGGACTTTGTTGACAGCAGCTTTGATATTGATCTATAGATCAAGGTTTTCCGACCAAGCTTTTTTGTAAACTTGACGTTCTGGGTAGTCTTGTCTTTTCTTCGTGCACTCTTCAATGAGCTGGGGATACAAAGAAACTTACTGACCTGGTTTCACCGTTGTTTTATGTAAGGGGATATTTAAGGTTTCTGTTGTTTTCTCTCTATCCATCTCCTACGTAGACGGCCTCTGTAACCTGTTTCCGTTCATTTTAAAGAGTGAGTGTTTTCTGTGGATACTTTCCGAAGTAAGGAGGTCAGACTGTTTAGCTTGGTGATTCTGAATGCAGAATCCTACATGCTAGTGTTAATGATAAATTTGGTTATCTGTTTGTTTTTTTTTTATCATTTATTGTTAGTTAACGGGAAAGATTTCCTCCAACTACAGGGCAGAAACAACAGCCCTCCTCGAAGCCCTCAAAACACTTAAAGCAGACAACCAGAACCCACCACACAAAATAGCCTTCTTCACAGACTGCAGGGCACTTCTGGAATCACTAAAAACAACAAAGAACCCACAGACAAACATACAGGAAATCACAACAGAACTGAAGCACCTTACACTGTCAACAACCGTGGCTCTACAATGGGTACCATCCCACTGTGGAATAGCTGGCAATGAAAATAGCCCGGCAGCCTCTCCGAAGCTGGCAGCAATCAAGATCAAACCAATCTGCAGTAAACTACCAAGAGGCGAAAACCATAATCCGTAACCAGTGCAGATCTGAATGGAAAAAGCAACTGAAATGCAACAACGAACCAGATCCAGTACACCAGGTACAAAGACATCAATAAATCGTCCTCTTCCGCTTAAGGACATGCCACTGCAGACTACTGAGTCATCTATATCTTCTTAAAATGTCTCACACAGACGACTGTCCATGCGGCAGTGGAGTCCAGACTCCAGAACATATCCTTCAAGAGTGCCCAAACCAATGCAGACCTCAGGCGTGAGACATGGCCAGAAGACACAAGCTTAGGGCAAAAAGCTTTGGGAGCTCCTATCAGGATCTGGAGAGGACTGCGGGCTTTGCCATGTCGACAGAGATCAGGATCCGAAGTGAACAACAAACTCGAACGCAGAAGAAGAAGAAGAAGAAGAACTTATCGATCGGCTATAACCGTCAACTTTCTGTCAGTCTAGTTTTTTACACGTGCAGTAAGGTAGGACTGTTCTGTGTCCTACTTGTCACTGTGTCCTACTTGTCACTGTGTCCTACTTGTCACTATGTCCTACTTGTCACTATGTCCTACTTGTCACTGTGTCCTACTTGTCACTGTGTCCTACTTGTCACTATGTCCTACTTGTCACTGTGTCCTACTTGTCACTGTGTCCTACTTGTCACTGTGTCCTACTTGTCACTATGTCCTACTTGTCACTGTGTCCTACTTGTCACTATGTCCTACTTGTCACTGTGTCCTACTTGTCACTGTGTCCTACTTGTCACTGTGTCCTACTTGTCACTATGTCCTACTTGTCACTATGTCCTACTTGTCACTGTGTCCTACTTGTCACTATGTCCTACTTGTCACTGTGTCCTACTTGTCACTATGTCCTACTTGTCACTGTGTCCTACTTGTCACTGTGTCCTACTTGTCACTGTGTCCTACTTGTCACTGTGTCCTACTTGTCACTGTGTCCTATGCGATAGGGCAGGGCGCGCGTCCTATTAGAAACCACTTGTACCTGTCTTTCACACTTCATGAAGTACTTTCCGAAGTGCCGGTTTTATCAATACCAGTACTTACCTTTTGGTCTTTTTCTATGTGACGGGATTGGACCAGTACTTACTTCCATATAAGGTAGTACTTTTAAACTTTTTTTTTTTTACAGTTAACAACACACTACAGATATTCACGGGAATTAAATGTTGGAGTGAAACTTTTTTTTCTTATCTAATTTGTGGCAAGATGTTGATAGAAAATACTCACACGATGAACTACAGTCAAACCTGGCTGGTTCTCATCCATACAAACTGAGCATCATCATCATCCCACTGGCCAGATTATCCTCCATCCGATTCCACTGGTTGGTTGTCTTTTACCAGGTTTTTTGATATTATAAACCGGTTACAGTAACAGGTGACCTCCGAAGCTTTCTCTCTCTCTCTCTCTCTCTCTCTCTCTCTCTCTCTCATCGGTATTTACGAGTAACTGGTATTTGACTAAACAACAACTAGTCTCATGGGTGATCAGGAGAAGGAGATGGACATATGTTGGTCACTTGATGAGAAGAAATTATCAGAGAATCTCAAAACAAGCTATCAAGTGGAACACAACAGGCCAAAGAAAAAGAGCCAGACAGCGTGAAATTCTGAAGAGGACATTGTTAAGTGAGGCCAAATTAACAGGCATAAAATCCCTTGGTGAGGTTGAAAGACTCGCCGAAGACAGGAAAAATTGGCGAACTACCTTGCGAGACGTATGTGACGTTTAACGGCACAGGAAGGATATAAGATATAAGATATAAGATATTTTTCGGCTAACGCGATCACTTGGTCCAACTTTCGTTCATTATTTTGTCGTTTTTCTTTTTTATATCGTCGTTTTTTTTTTACAATTTTTTTTTCGAAGTTGTTCCATCATGTATACATTATATGCCGTGCCTAAATACTTTGGCGATCGCTCTCCTCTAGTGTGCATCACCTTGCTCTATGTCTGGGGACGTCGGCGGCCATGCTTCTCCAGTTTCCGGTCTGTTCCTGTTTGTCGTCAGTTCTGTTGTTGCGCGTCTGCCATGCCATTTTGTGTCAGGCCATCTAAGATTTTCTCCCTCTTGGTCTACTTCTTCTTGTCCTGCTTCCCATTTACTCTTTTATCATGATATTTTCGATCTCTCCTCTTCTCATTATATGGCCAATAAACCTTGAATTCCCCCCTCCCTCCCCCCCCCACCGTAGTTTATTTATTAATGTTCGTTTCTCATTGGTTTTCCTTAAGTATTCTTCATTTGTTATTTTAGCTGCCCATGATAGTCTTAACATCCTTCGTAGGAACCACATTTATAATTTGTATAGTTGTATAGTTTATATTGTCAACATCATTAGAGACCTCTACAACGGATATGTTTGTGCAGTCAACACAGAAGAAGGAATGAGTGAATGGTTCCAGATTGAAACAGGCGTGAAACAAGGATGTATATTATCTCCCTTGCTTTTTGGAATTGCCATAGACTTCATAATGAAAAAATGCTGCACAGGTAAAACGGGCATTCATTGGTTACATGAGACCCACCTGAAAGATCTTGATTTTGCAGATGACATAATTTTTATCAGTGACAATGTGAAATCATGTAAAACAGATACCCTGTCTTCAATAGCTAGTAAAATATGACCTGAAATTAACAAGGATAAAACAAAAGTATTGAAACTTCTCATCAACCATGAAGAACAAATATTCGTAGAAGGAACAGTTGGTGATAATGAAGTAAACCATTTTGCATATCTCAGCATCTACATAGACCAGGATGGTGACACCAGGAAGGAAGTTAGAATTAGAATTGCAAAAATAGCACTGACCTTAAAAATGTTGAGAACACATGACATTCAAAAGTTATACGCACAAAAACTAAATTAAGATTACTCAATTCAAATGTGATATCTACTCTCATTTATGCATATGAAAGCTGGAAAACAACTAAAGAAATAGACTAGAAATTAGACTCTTTCGAAAATAAATGCCTAAGGAGAATTCTCAGTATAAAGTGGAACGAATTCAAGAACAATGCAGAGATAAAACAGATCAGCAAACAACAACCTGTCTCATGGGTTATCAGAAAAAGAAAATGGACATATGTCGGTCATGTGATGAGAAGAAATAATCAGAAGATCCCCAAACAAGCTATTAAGTAGAACACAACAGGCCGAAGAAAAAGAGGTCGACCACGTGAAACTCTAAAGAGGACAATGTTGTTAGAGGCCAGTTCAGTGAGCATAACATCCCTTGATGAGGTTGAAAGGCTCGCTGAAGACAAGAAATCTTGGCGAACTACCATGCAGGCCCTATATGACGTTTAGCGGCACGGGAAAGATGTAAGATGTAAGAAGATAGTTTATATAGTTCTTAGTTATTCATGCCCTGTCTTTGGCAGAAATTTACTCTCGTGATAAGATAGGGTAAGCTAGCCATGGAGGCACTTGAGGATATTTTGTTAGTGTCCTTATATTCCTTGACCTGTCCCGATAGGTACACTAAAAGTTGACCTGGTATGCGTCAAAACCTGACCGCCTTTCTTCCCTTTCCCAACTCCAGAAGAAGCCAGGTACCTATTTGTACAGCCTGGGTGTTTGGGACCTCCCATGCCGGATTCGAAACTCCGGTAATAACCAGTTTTAAAACATCTCGTTGTTCAGTGAGAGTGGTGTTCATAATGTCTGAGATATCCTGGGTTAATCTTCAATTTGGCCACCTTCTATATCGCTTCCCAGAATTATAATTATTCTCTTAAGACCATCGTGTCCCTTATAATGGCCAAAGTAAGGAAAATTTCTTTGTAGTCCCTTGTATTTTCAGTCAAATTTTGATTATCGTCTCTTTCTCTTCGCTGATTGGTTAAACCGTTAAGATATCTCTCTCCCTCTCTCTCCTCTTAACCCTTTTGAAATAAAGATCAATCAATCAATCAATCAATCAATCTCTCTCTCTCTCTCTCTCTCTCTCTCTCCTGGCCTCCATCAGGCTCTTGTCTGAAACTGAAATCAGATATTTAGATCTCCTCTACCTGTTTCATCTTCACCTGTTTGTGTATCAGTTCTTGTGCTAACAGGCTAGAGGGTGGAGCGAGATACATTTTTTAAACAAATGATAGAACATAGAACACGAAACGGAGAAGATCTATAGAAGTGAAGATCATTCCCTGCCCCACCCCCATCGTGACTGGGAATCTCCTGTTGACCTGATACTGACCTGGGAGTGGCATCCCACTTTCCCTTTATCTCATTATATACCAAAAAGGGAAGAGGGGTGCAGTATGCTTCCAGTTGCAGGTAGACATTCTCCGTTTTTGAGACACTTTTCCATAAACAGGTGAGCCGAGGGAAGGATGACTGCGATGAGAATGAAACTTATTACATCCATTCAGAAAAACCGCCACGCAGTGACCACACACACACACACACACACATACACACACACACGCACGCACGCAAACACAAAGGCAAAGATCCCTAAATTGGAATGATTTGACCCCTGGGAAGTCAGTGATAGGTCATAAGGATGTCCAAGTAGCAAACCTGGATTATGGCGATTACTAGGGTTTCTAAAGGGTTTCACTTTAATACTCAAATGTCTAGGCAGTATAGAGGGGCCTCTGAGGATTATATAATCAGTGAACTCAGGGTCCATGACTTGACCAAGTTTTAGAACCGCTGATCTGAGGTACTCATTCTATTACTCCCAGTTTCAACGTCAATAAGTAGAACTAAAACAATTGCTGAGAACAAGTATGTATCGAGAACAGGTGCATATCGAAAACAGGTATGAATCGAAAATAAGTATGTATCGAAAACAGGTATTTATAACCAAATATAAACCAGATATATATTGTATTAATCCTCGCCTCTACAGAAAGTGCTCGCGTGTTTGTTTTTTTTAAAGTCTCAAACCCCCCAGTCATTTCGTCTCCAAGTTAACTGTACATGCCATTTATTAAGTAGTCTAGCTTGGAATAGTGTCGCTGTCTGTAGTTTTCGTAGACTCTCTTCCCCAACACGCCTCCAACAGCCAGCACCAGCATGCAGCCGACCAAGGCACCACCTATCAAAAGGGCTACAGTTGCTTCTGAAAGCTGCTGGCCGTTTCCTGCGTCACGAGATTCTGATGCTCCGTACGCGTGGATGGAGGAATGCGGCGATGTCGGGACAGTTGTTGCAGGTGGTGCTCGTGTTGCTGGTGATGCTCGTGTTGCTGGTGATGCTCGTGTTGCTGGCCGTGTCTCAGAGAGCGAGGAGGAACCTGCCGAAGAGGGAAAAAAAGTAGACGTACTTCACATCAAGTGTATTCTGTTTTCCCTGTGAACTTTGTAAGGGGAATGATCGGAGAAGGCTGCTAGGAAGGATGACGTCAGCGATGGATGGATGGATGGATGGATAGATGGATGGATGGATGGATGGATGGATGGATGGATGGATGGATGGATGGATGGATGGATGGATGGATGGATGGATGGATGGATGGATGGATGGATGGATGGATGGATAGATGGATGGATGGATGGATGGATGGATGGATGGATGGATGGATGGATGGATGGATGGATGGATGGATAGATGGATGGATGGATAGATGGATGGATAGATGGATGGATGGATGGATGGATGGATGGATGGATGGATGGATGGATGGATGGATGGGTGTATGGATGGATGGATGGATGGATGGATGATCTTTACTTTTAAATGGTAAAGAATTGGTCATGCAGACCCGTCTTACATTCCGCCCTTCATCACTCCATCTTTTGTTCTTCCCACACAAGGAATACAAGTATACAAATTCTTATCTTACATATTATATCCTTCCCGTGACGTTAAATGTCACATAGGGCTCGCAAATTACATAAGGGAAAAAAAACAGATTGATTGATCTTTTATTTTCAAAGGGTTAAGAATTGTGCACGCAGGCCTGTCTAACATCATACTGTGAACGATGTGCGCTTTGGTCGAGGGGTGTACGACCTTGACCATTGCATAATCGTCCACGTGACTTTGTAGAGGTTTAGGGGGTTAATGTGCGATGTCATTTTTTTCCCTTGTATCAGAACCATTCTAGGCCTGGCCGGCCGATGTCGTGTCTTCGTTGTGCTTATGAATGTGCTGTAAAGTCCTGTATATTGTTGTGATTGTTAGTTATATTCTTCTCGTGCCAACCTCTAGTGGTATAGATTAGGTAGTGTATTTAAGTTGTGATGTAGAGTTCGTGTTATTACGTGTAAAGATAAAAATTATATGTTTGATTTCATTTTGATATCTCTGCATATTGGACTGGTAACATGTATGATGTTTTTCATGTAGATTGACTATGTGTTTTCACGAAAACAGATCATATTGATGTAAGTAATGACAGCAATGGCTGCGGACATCAAAGTGCAGTTGTACACATATTCCTGGTGGAGGCCACATGTAGGGCCCAGAGAGCTGAGGGCCCCATGTACATAGAGTACACAGTATTAACACTGCAGACCTGCGAAGCTTCATTATTATCTGATATTATGCTTGAACCATTTTGCATTTTCATTGATTTGTTCGTCATATTGTTCTGCCTTTATTGATGAGTAATGTCTTGACGTCATGTTGATTTTATCAGTGCCAGTTTGCATGTGGTTGTTGTGGTTCACTGTGAGATTAAAACTGATATATTATTGAATTCAGACTTAGTGATTTGTACCTGGACACTTAACAAAATAGCTGAGAAACACATAAATGCCTTTGAATATAAATGCTACAGAAGAGTTTTCCAAATATCGTGGACACAGAAAAGAACAAACATATCCATACTACAAGAACTTAATATTGAAGAAGGCTGGCTAGTAAAGAGTATTAAACAAAGAAAACTTAAATATTTTGGGCACATTAAACTTCATGATAATCTAGAGAAGACAGTCTTGGAAGGGTACATAATGGGAAAA
This sequence comes from Achatina immaculata, assembly GCA_009760885.1. Lineage (NCBI taxonomy): Eukaryota > Metazoa > Mollusca > Gastropoda > Stylommatophora > Achatinidae > Lissachatina > Lissachatina immaculata. The sequence goes on from CM019711.1 coordinate 12,958,506, forward strand.
AGAAAGAGAGGAAGACCAAGGCGAAGATGGCTGCAAGACATCGTTGATGATCTGCAAATGGATGCAGCAGTGGCAGGCCATCTTTCTCACAACCGAGAGGCCTACAGGAGAGCTGTTAGGGAGGCAAAGTTCCGCAAGGGACATGCAAATTAATGAATGATTTCATTGTATGTCATATGTTTTGTGTACTGGAGCTGATTTTATGCACAATTAGCATATAATAGGCCGAGCACGGGGGAACCTGGTTTGATGGTCCAATGGAAGAGTTAGATTGGGCTCTAGTACTTTAGTACATGCCAAATGGAATGTTGGTCTGTAAACCATATTGAATATAACAAGCTAGTCTGAGCAGTCTATCATGCACTGTGTAAAAAGATATGGCATTCAGGTATTTGGCTAGAAGAATGACAAAGAACTGTATTCATACCACTGCTAAAAAAAAGGTAACCTGAAATTATGCACAAACAAGGAACTGTTGCCAGTAAAATTCTGCTAAAATCATAATGGGTAGACTTCGTAAGAAAATAGAAGAAGAAGGTGTCAATATGGTCAAAGCTGGTTTCAGGCAAGGAAGAGGATCAAGAGATCATATATTCAATTTAAGATTAAAAATAGAGCAATGCAGAGAGTTTAATGTGAATCTATATTTAACTTTTATAGACTACTCAAAGGCATTTGATTGTGTACAACACTAGAAACTTTGGGAATTAATGGAAAAATGGGATTTACAACATATATGATACAATTAACATCACTGCTGTATCTAGGCCAACAGGCAGTAGTAGGAATAAATGGTGAAACAACAACTTGGTTTGATATAACACAAGGGGTCCGTCAGGGGTGCATACTGTCGCCTTACTTATTTAACTGATATACTGAAAATATAATTAGGAATGTTAGAGAAGATGTAGATAAAGAATGTTACGATACCATAATAATTGGAGGTTCTGAAATACCAGAGATTAGATATGCTGATGACATAGTATTACTGTCCACAACACAAGAAGGAATGGAAAAACTAATTATATCAGTCCATAAAAACAGTGAAGAGCAAAACCTCTATCTTAATGCAAAGAAAACTAAATTAATGATAACTGACAAAACAAACAAGGCAGCTGAAATATGTAGCAATGAGGAAAAACTGGAAGAAGTGGAGAGTTTTGAATATCTTGGATCACTACTAACTAATAATGGAGATACAATGAGGGAAATTAAAAGGAGGACACCTATCGCTCTTCAGAAAGTAAAACAAATAAAGAAGCTGTGGAGAGGAGTAGACAGAACCACAAAAATAAGATTTTTAAGGGCATGCATCTTTCCCATCGCAACATATGCTTGTGAGACCTGGACACTTAACAAAACAGCTGAGAAACACATAAATGCTTTTAAATGTAAATGCTACAGAAGAGTTCTTCAAATATCATGGACACAAAAAAGAACAAATATATCTATACTACAAGAACTTAATATTGAAGAAGGCTGGCTAGTAAAGAGTATTAAACAGAGAAAACTTAAATATTTTGTACACATTAAACGTCATGATAATCTAGAGAAGGGTACATAATGGGAAAAAGAAAGAGAGGAAGACCAAGGCAAAGATGGCTGCAAGACATCGTTGATGATCTGCAAATGTATGCATCAGCAGCAGGCCATCTTTCTCACAACTGAGAGGCCTACAGGAATGCTGTTAGGGAGGCAAAGTTCTGCAAGGGACATGCAAACGAATGAATGAGTCTAGGTAATCAATAGAGTAACTGATGGGCAGGTGGAATATAATAAGTTAGTCTGGGTAGTCAACAGAGTAATTGATGGGCTGGTGGAATATAACAATCTAGCCTGGGCAGCTTGTTATATTCCACCATATTGAAGAAGGCTGGCTAGTAAATAAGATTAAACAGAGAAAACTTAAATACTTTCGACACATTCAACGTCGTGTGTAGTTAGAGAAGACCATCTTGGAAGGGTATATAATGAGAAAAAAGAAGAGAGGAAGACCAAGACGAAGATGGCTGCAAGACATCGTTGACAATCTGCAGATGGATGCATCAGCAGCAGGACATCTTGCTTACAACTGAGAGGTCTACAGGAGAGAACTGTTAGGGAGGCAAAGTTCCGCAAGGGACATGGAATTGACTGACTGACTGTCTGAGCATTTGCTTGCTGTGCGAGTGTGAAGTGTTAGTGCCTTCACATTTCTAGGCCACTACAGCTTTCCATGCAGGGACGTCAGTACTTGTCCTTGCTGCCTTTGTTTCTCCCAGGGGAACCCCTTGTGCCCGTTTCTTTGAGGCTGTTGACCTCCAGTGCCAGCTGCTCCTAAGAAATTCCGTTTAATGCGAAATAGAACCGGAGACTTTCTGACCGGCAGGCGAGAGCACTAACGACAACACCACTGCTGCACCAAATAATAATAATATTAATAATACAGCAAGGGTGGACAAACCCAGACACCCAATTTTTTTAGACAGAGGATTGATTCCTCGCTTTTTGGCGACAAATTATTTTTAAAAAAAATAAAAACCGACACAGCCGGCACGAAACAATGTTTGTCGTGACTAGGATCATAATGCTATAATACTGTTAAATAAAATTATTTCTTTTTTCTTTGCTTCTTCCTCATATATATCCTAGTAACAGCTGGTAAATAAACACACTTTGAATATATGTAACTCACCCACAACTAGAATAGTTCCATTGTTTAACTTCAAAAGAGAATTTAGAAAAGTATGCCGCGATATAATAACTACACGGTTACAGGCAGTCAGAAATGGTGTACTTCTCTCATAAGAAGACAGTTCCTGACAGACAAAGGTAATCTCTAATCAAAAAATGAAGGGAGAAAGGTCGAGTTACAGGCACATCTGAAGTTGCCAGAATTCAAAGTTTCAACATTCTTAATTATACAACTTCGGGTAGATGAGACTCGTTAGTCTTGGCTGGTAGCTCATCTAGGAGAAGGAAAACTCTGATTTCAAACCCTCTGCTGCCTTGTAGGGTAGGCTCTGACAAGAGTCAAAGGCTAGTGGAGTAAATCACAAACAAACCGGTAGAAGGCAAGAGGAAACCAACACTGTACATTCCCAAGAACAATCATGACAATCCACAGTTCTTTGAATCATAGCGGCGTTAATGGGGGGTTCCATTGGAACCACTTCGTCCGGTAGGGTCTGTCACTTGCGACAAGTGATACCAGATCATCATCCAACTACTGTACGCAAAGAAAACACAAGTAACACCACAGTAATTGCAACATGGAACATTAGAACACTAACAGAGCTTGGAAAACTGGAAAACATCGAACAAGAAATGAAAAGAATGGAAATTAACATCCTTGGTTTATGTGAAATGAGACGGACTGGAGCAGGAAGAAGAGATCATAAAGGCTCCACATAATATATTCCGGGGGAAACTAGTGTAGAAATGGAGTTGGCATAATACTGGATAAGAAGATAGCAAGAACCGTGAAAGGTTTCTGGTGCATATCGGACAGAGTGTTTATGGTTAAATTACAGGGCCACCCAATAGACACAGATCTCATCCAAGAATACGCACCAACTTCAGAAAGCTCTGATGATGAGATATAAGAACTTTACAACAACCTGGACATAGCAACGAAACAGTGCAAACTATGGGAAGTAAACTTTGTGCTGGGTGATTTAAACGCGAAAGTAGGGACTGGACAAGACAATGAAGCAACTGGCAAGTATGGACTAGGTATCAGAAATACAAGAAGAGAAATGTTGATTGAGTGGGCAGAAAAGAATAAAATGATAATAAGAAATACTTAGTTTCAACAACACCCTAAGCGACTATGGACATACGTAACCAGATATATTACATTATGATCAACAGAAGATTCAGGAACTCACTAATATCAATGAAAACAAGACCAAGCGCAGGCTGCAACAGTGACCCCATCCCAGTCATAGGAAAAGTGAGAATCAGGCTAAAGAGTTTAAAGCTAGCAGCTAAAAACAAAGAACTAGATAGAGAGCTGTTACGGAAAGATAAAGCAATACAAGAACAATATAGGACCATGGTACATAATAGATATAATGCTATAGAAAAGATTGAAACGATTGATGAACAATGGAATATGCTTAAAGACTATTCAGCAAACATCTATCAAAATGTTACCTCCAAATAAAAGACACGCTAAACAAGGGTGGATGACAGAAGAAATTTTACAATTAATGAATCGAAGAGGAAGTCTTAAGGAAGATAAAGATGAATATGACAAAATAAATAAAGAAATAAGACACAAATGGAAGAAAGCTGAAGAAGAGTGACTAAATAAGAAATGTAATGAAATAGAGACACACCATCATGGAACCGCAAGAGATATGTACAAACAAATAAAGGAGTTAACAAACAAAAGAAGCATACCACAAGACTGGTTGCCTGAAGTCAAAGAAGGGCATACAATAATGGACAGAGATGAAATAATGACAAGATGGAGCGAATACATTAGAGAACTCTATGAGGACAATAGAAGTGAAATAGATATACGTAATAATAATGAGGGGCCTCCCATATTAAAAGCAGAAGGGGAAGAACCCATCAAACACATGAAGAACAACAAAGCACCAGGACCATATAAAATCACAAAGGAAGAATTGGAAGCATTAGGAGAGCTTGGCATAGAAATAATTACCAGCTTGCTGAATGACATCTATAACAGTAACTATGTCCCTTTCAGACTTTTTGCAATCAGTTTTCATTACCCTACCAAAGAAACAAGGTGCAGTTGAATGTGAAGACCATCAAACCATTAGTCTTATGAGCCATGTTACCAAAATCCTGCCTCGTATTGTCATGAGAAGAGTCAGGGGCAAAATAAAACCAGAAATCGCTGAACAACAGTGTGGCTTCGTCGAAGGAAAAGGCCCAAGTAATGCACAAGAACATTGATGGAAAGATCAGTAAAAGTAACTTGTACTTATACCTGTACGAACTCCCTGTAACTGCGAGCTGTTGTTCTTTGCAGCCGATGCCGTAGAGATGTTGAGGCACAGCATAGTACTGGTGTGGTAGCGTGTTATGGCGGTTACATTTTCAGTCCTGGAGTACAGCTAAAAGGCGGGGGATGTGCAATGCTTCTTTAGCAGACTCCACCACCAGGGGGACTATGGTGATCCCTGTCCCGTCAGCCAGGCTATGCCTGTTACTGGGGGTACCACGGAGAGGTGGGACAGGGTCTTGGTCAGCTATGGTTCGCTAACCCTGACGCTGGCATATCAGCTATGGGTCGTTGATTACCTTATCGAGTATCCTCATCCCCCAGTAGAAGTAAAGACGGACCTATACTTCAGCTTCATAGACTACTGTAAACCATTCGATAAAGTGAAATACATAGAAATTATAAGAATGCCGGAAGACATCAACATAGATGGGAAAGATCTGAAACTCATCAAAAACATATACTGGCAGCAATCAGCAGCAATGAAGGCTGAGAACCAAATAGGAGCATTCCGCGACATAAAATTGGGAATGAGACAAGGATGTGTTCTATCCCCTGACCTCTTCTCCTTGTACAGCGAAAACATAATGAGAAATATAGAGAGTTTGCCAGGAATATCATTTGGTAGGTACAACTTTAACAACTTAAGATATGCAGACGACACAGTCCTGATTGCTAAAAGTGAAGGGGTGCTACATGCTCTTCTGGACATGGTTCATGAAAGTAAAAATAAAGGTCTCAGCTTGAACAAAAAGAAGACTGAAGTGATGGTCATCACAAAGAAAAGAATACCACCAAAATGTAGCATTACCATCGATGGCACAAATCTGAAACAAGTTGATAGATTCAAGTACTTAGGAACAATTATAACAGCTGATGGGAAATGTCACAACGGAATAAACAGTAGATGCTCAGACTAAGTCAGCATTCCAGAAAATGAGAAACATCCTGTGCAACAGATCCGTATCACTGGAAACAAGATTCTAAATACTTAAATGTTACATCGAGCCAATTTTGTTTTATGGATGTGAAACATGATCCATGAATAAGAGAGTCCAGCAAGAAATGGAGGCCATGGAAATGTAGTTCATAAGAAGGATGTTGAAGATACCATGGACAACTAAGAAAACCAATGAAGAAGTCTTAAGAGAGGCTGGAGTTAAAAGTCAAATTACAGCAAAGATCAGAGTCAGGCAAGTGAGATTTGTAGGACATTTTTTTAGAAGAGGAAAAGTGGAACACGCTGTGGCAACTGGAAAAAATTGAGAAAATAAGAGGCAGAGGAAGACAGAGAGAGAAGTTACCGGATGGGCTGTGAGTGTGGCTAGGAGGAAAGTCACCGGCGGATCTCATAATCAAGTCTAAAGACAGGGAATTGTGGAGAGAAATGATCGCCTACGCCACACGGCACAGCACTTGATTGATTGATTGAATTGTGAAACCAGATCACGACAATGTCTCAGAAACAGAAACAATTTTTTTTATAAATGGGAAACATCGAGGCTTTCGTACGGTAAAGTACGAGAACAAAGTTTCTTTCCAGATGTCACGATCTCTCGTATCTGCTGAATAGTTACTAATGACTATGCCAATAAACACCTTTTCTTAGATGCTAGTTGGCTAAGTTGATAGTACGCTGTTCTCTCGTGGCTAGACGGCTGCTCGTCCTACCAGAGTCCGAGTTCGAATCCCAGGTAATTCTCTTGTGATTTTTCTTTCTCTCACGTCTCCCTAAAGTGCTTTGTCTACGATTTTTTCGAGGTTTAATCCTACAAAATTTCTTCTCTTACTTTACCGTCAGAAATAGAAAGAACTTTTGTGAAGCTCACTTCCAGCGAGATTTGTTTTTATTTTCTTTTTAACAATTTACTCTGGACTATACAGAAAGACAGACAGATAGACAGACAGATAAGCTATAGTCTTAGAAAGCTACCGCTGGGAACGAAAATTATCTGTAATGCCAGCCACATTTCTAAATATTGAGCGCACGATTTTCAGCGCATGAAGAAAACTTCCAGCTCAGAAAGCAAGAATGTCACTTCCGTGAATGTTTGTTTAACCATGCTTGACTTAACGTTAAGACAAGTAACATAAGCACAAGGGACGTTAAAAAAGGTAACGTTAAAACAAACATTAAAATCTTACCAACGCTTTCTTCCGCGCGGCTTGATACGTTAGTAGAGAGGCTAGCGAAGGTTGGTGTGACCTCCTTGATGAAATGTCGATCTGAAATCTGTCCAGGTGGTGCTTCTGCTTTGGTGAATGTAGCAACAGCTGTAGTAGAGGGCAGTAGCACTTTCGACCTGAATACTGACAGTTCTGATGGTGATAGATTATCTATTTCTGTTTTTGAGATCTCGGTGGAGTTTATTGCTGCGTAGGTCTGCAGGAAGCCGTTAATTAAAGAATTGCTTGATGACAGAATTGCGTCATGGAGATTTGTAGAAAGAAAAACCGTTGCTGGTGGTGTTTTGACTTCTGAAGGCGTTGTGTTAACAGACATCTCCCTCGATGTTGCGAAAGTGGCTCCCTCGGGTGCAGCGTTTTTTGAATTTGTCGTTGTTGCAGGTTCAGAAACAATAACTTTTGTCGGAGATTCAGAAACAAACGCTTCTGTCTGAGATTCAGAAACAAACACTTCTGTCGGAGGTTCAGAAACAAACGCTTCTGTCGAAGATTCAGAAACAAACACTTTTGGGGCTGATTCAGAAACAAACACTTCTGTCGGAGATTCAGAAACAAACACTTTTGAGGCTGATTCAGAAACAAACATTTCTGTCGGAGATTCAGAAACAAACATTTCTGTCGGAGATTCAGAAACAAACACTTCTGTCTGAGATTCAGAAACAAACACTTTTGAGGCTGATTCAGAAACAAACACTTCTGTCGAAGATTCAGAAACAAACACTTTTGAGGCTGATTCAGAAACAAACACTTTTGTCGGAGATTCAGAAACAAACACTTCTGTCGGAGATTCAGAAACAAACATTTCTGTCGGAGATTCAGAAACAAACACTTCTGTCGGAGATTCAGAAACAAACATTTCTGTCGGAGATTCAGAGACAAACATTCTTGCTGCTGATGGTAGCTGCCATATTGTGTACTTTTCTCCTAAAGTGGTTGACAATGAGGACGCTGTGGTATTATCAAACGAGGAAACAACTGCTGATGCACTTCCCAAAGAAGATGTTCTTAATTCTGAGATTCCCTGAGCGATTGTTGTTCTTGTTGCTTCTATACTCTCAGAAATGAACATTGTCTCATTCAAACCGTTAGATGAAATTTCGCTATAACTACCTTTGGTTACGTCATCGCCATTGTTTGTACTGTTATCATCAGCAATCAGTTGGCTCTCAAAATCTAAAGTCGTAGTCGAATCTGGACTATCTAAGCTGCCGTCTTCGAGGCTGTCCGCAGCTGCAAAGACTAGGACATCCTTAGCTGTATAAATATTGCATCTGTTTGTTGGATGGCACGAGTACAGCATACAGTTTGCGCCACGTGCAGACGAAGACGTGAAGAAGATTGCCACATTGCACGAGGATTCTGTTAAAATTTAAGAACGAAAATGACGTTGTTAATTTAGTCCAGTTGTCCTCAGAAAAAAAAGTGAAGAAACTTGTATTGGAAATTTTTGTAAAAAGTGGAATAAAATCTAGACTTTAAAAAAATTACTTGTCTAATAAGATGCGAAACAAAACAAAATCTTTCTTAAGAAGAAACTAAACAAAATAAAATCACTCCTAAGATTTTATGAAACAAAAACAAAAAAATCTCTAAACAGAGAAGAAATCAAATAAAAATAAAACAACTCTAGAACAAATTATCTACAGAAATATGGCAGTATTTGGTCAAGGGTATCTAACCGGTGAGATAACTCTAAATTATTGTGTTAGAGTTAGGCCCATGCTTGCTTTCTCTGTCAGAGTTTGTGATTGATTTTCAAGTCATTCATTGCACGTGGAAAGTAAGTTTTGTGTTCTGGATCTGAGACGAAAGTCTCAGCTCAGAGAAGAGAAATGAGTTTGACTGTTGAGTGAGAAGATAGTCTAGTTCGGTCCGTGTTGAGAAATGTAGTCGTGTTTAGTATGTGATAGTTATTAGCCAGCTTGAATTCTTATGGCGCTATCCTAGTTACTTGGCTAAATATCAGCCCGGAAGTATTTGCATTGGAGTATGCATGTTTCGGAGAAATCGTTTCCATATATTTTCGTCGTCAGACATCACCACCATCATCACGTTCACGCAATAAATCAGATGTGAGTACCAAGGTAATGAAGTCTTGATCGATATATCCAATGTGCCAGTATGTGATCGCCCTGGGTGTCCTGTAAAGAGTGTATCATTGCAGGGAGCGTTTCGTCGTCTTCTGTCTTTACATCGTAATGTAGTAAGCACAACAGACAACCAGCAGCATACAAGCGGAAGCAATAGAATACAAGTCAACCAGAAGTTTACACCATTCTTTTATTGTGCTCTGTATTACAAAGAAAATACGCCTTCAGAACGACAAACGTTTTTATAGCTTTAACACAGCGACGAGCCCAAGATGAGTTCAGTTTTCTGCTCACACAGCAACTACAAACGTGCTCGGGGTGCCTGGGTGGGAAGTGGTCGGTGCATTAGCTTCTCATGGAGAAAGTCGGTGGTTCGAGTCCGGTCCTTCGGCGCTCCAGTCATCCAGCTGCAGAAGTGCAGAAATAAATGCCTGGCTTCGTGAAACTAGGAAAGGAAAGGCGGCCAGGCAGGATGCAGACCACGTCATCCTCCAGAGTGCCGATAGGTCAAGGATAATATGGACACTAGAATCATAACCCCCCCCCCCCACGTGCCACCATGGCATAACAAGGTTACCTTTAACTTCTACTTTTAAACGGTATTATGGTGAGTAATTGGAACAATTGCTTGAAAACTAGTGAGCGTCCATATTTGGCATTGATAGCACAGAATCGGGGGGGGGGGGGTGAATTTTGTTTATATCCACCGAGATATCTGAATGTTCTAGGATTGATGTTTGTTTCATGGATTCTACATTCAATTAATTTCCTTCTTTTCCCATCTTTTGTAAATGTGCTTCCTAGAAATGTGAATGTAGACCTGCTTGAGTTTGTTGTTATTTATAGCGTATAAATTTTGTATTGTCTTGGGGATCTTCTTATTATCATTGTTTCTGTTTGCTCGATATTCCTTTTCATATTGTTTTATTTGCAGCTGCTGTTTGAGACCGCTGATGTGATATTGCAGTTCTTCGTCATTTTTGTCATATTAAGCTTTGGTCATCTGCCAGCATCGTTTCATTTAATTCTTCGTAACACATGAACAATTAATGTATAAGTATACAAAACTTAGTATATAACTATACAGGAAGCCACTGCAGTAAAAAAGTAAAGTAAAGATAGTCCCATAGCAAATGCCGTAGGGGGTGAAGCGTTAGAGACCTCATTATGCTGGGTCATCAGCGTATGAGGTAGGGTGACCAGTTCCTTTCCTCGCTGCCTTTACTTCCCAGATTTTCTCTGGTACCCATTTTACGAGGCTGGGTCGACCTCGGGGCCGTATTGGTCGGAAAAAAAATCCCGCTCAGCTGGGGATTCGAACCCTCGACCATTTGGTTGCTAGACGTGTGCTCTAACCACTACGCTAGCCGGCAGTAACGTTGTGATAACAGCATGTAGAAACTAGGAACAAAACTAGGAACAGCTTTATTACTTAACCAGCACACAGTTGTAACGTTTCAGTGTGAGCCTTAATCATACAAAAACACACAAGGCAAAGAAATAGAGAAAGAAGATAAAATATAAATTCACATGAATGCTATGTAAAAAGTAAGAATGGAAAAAATAAAAGAAATAAAATAAAATGAATGGAGCACTTAGCTGTGGCTTGTAAGAGATGTCCAGAAATGCGCATGGTGGAGTATTGAGAATGTTTAAATGGAGACTTGTAATGTGTGATAGATGGGTCGTAAAGGAGGGGGGGGGGGGGTGCGGGGGGTACAGCAGAAAGGGGAGAGAGTGGTATAATGGTAATCAAGCCGGGAGAAGGTGAGATGGGTGATTAAAGTTGGGGCAGAGGGAATATGCTTGTGGGAGAGGGGAATTTTAGGTGTAACAGAAATGGGAGTTCACACCATGTTGTTCCAGAGTCCCATATTTCTAAATTTAGCGGTTTTCAAGCGCTAGGCGGCTTCTGTCATCAAATAGGAACAACAATAAAGAGAACAAGAACAAGAATAAGGAGAAACAGAACAAAAATAAGGATAACAATAACAATAGTATCGAGACCAAAAAAAAAAAAAAACCAGGAGTAAAGAGAACAAGAACAAAAGTAGGGACAACAAGAACAAAAATAATTACACCATGAACAATAATAAAGAGAGAAAGAAAGATTAAGAAGAACAAGAATTAGAATAAGGTTAAAAGAATAGCTCGAATAAAAGCAAAAATAATGTTAACAACATGAATAACGAGAGAAAGAACAAACAAAATAAATAAATAAATAAATAAAAAGCAGAACAGTAGATAGGAGAATAAGAGCAACAATAAGAAGAACAAGAACAACAAGTAAAGGTACAAGAATAAAGAAAACTAGAACAAGAATAATGAGAGGGGAAAAAAAGAGCACGATCAGGGAGAACAAGATGAAAAAAGAGAAAAAAATAGAAAGAACAAGGAGAAGAACAACAATAAGAACATCAAAAACATGAAAAATAACAAGAACTAGAATAGCAAGAATATGAAAAAAACAAGAACTATAATACCAGGAATATGAAAAATAACAAGAACTATAATAACAAGATCAAAAAAATGAAAAAAAATAACAACAAGCAAACAAACTCGACCAAAAGAAACCTCAACAACAACAACAACAAAGGAAAAACCAACAAAAACAAAAAAAAACGACATAAATCAACAACAAACAATAAAAGACAAATAACAGCAACAACAGAAAACAAAAAAAGACAAAATCATAGAACGACAACAGCACGAAAGACAACGACAGAAAATACACAAACGATACAAAAACAGCAAGAACAGCAAGAACAACAAAAAAGAACAACAACAGCAGCAACAAGAGGAAGAAGAGGAGCAAGAGAAACAGGAGGAAGAAGAGGAGCAAGAGAAACAGGAGGAAGAAGAGGAGCAAGAGAAACAAGAGGAAGAAGAGGAGCAAGAGAAACAAGAGGAAGAAGAGGAGCAAGAGAAACAGGAGGAAGAAGAGGAGCAAGAGAAACAAGAGGAAGAAGAGGAGCAAGAGAAACAAGAGGAAGAAGAGGAGCAAGAGAAACAGGAGGAAGAAGAGGAGCAAGAGAAACAAGAGGAAGAAGAGGAGCAAGAGAAACAGGAGGAAGAAGAGCAAGAGAACAGGAGGAAGAAGAGGAGCAAGAGAAACAAGAGGAAGAAGAGGAGCAAGAGAAACAAGAGGAAGAAGAGGAGCAAGAGAAACAAGAGGAAGAAGAGGAGCAAGAGAAACAAGAGGAGCAAGAGAAACAAGAGGAAGAAGAGGAGCAAGAGAAACAAGAGGAAGAAGAGGAGCAAGAGAAACAAGAGGAAGAAGAGGAGCAAGAGAAACAAGAGGAAGAAGAGGAGCAAGAGAAACAAGAGGAAGAAGAGGAGCAAGAGAAACAAGAGGAAGAAGAGGAGCAAGAGAAACAGGAGGAAGAAGAATTATATCGTGAGCAAGTCAGTGATCCGACATTTTCAAAGACACAAAATATATCTTCTTCCTCTCCTTCTTCATAGTTGCCTAACTTTCTAGTTTGGCTTTGTCCCTTCGTACTTCTCATTCTGGTCCACCACTTACATTGTCACGTTGGATTTCATTAAGTTAAAAAAAACAAAAAAACATTCCAACACTGAGCATTTTCAAGAAACCCGCTTTGACAAGTGCGTGGAGGTACTATTGTCTATAGCGAACTGTCTTGTCATGAGAAAGTTGTAAGGGGTAGAGACTTACTGCCAGTGAGACTAAGCTAAATTAGGTGATGCAAGAGCTTTCTTTGTAAGCAACTGTAGGGGCAAGGCATACTGTAATACATTCTACACATGCCTGTCGTCTGCACTCGCCTCTCATGGCAAAGATTGGGGGTTCGAATCTGGTGTGAGGCGCCAAAGCTGCTAATAACATCATCTTGAGATTTTTAAAAAGCAGCAAAAGAACATATACAGCTACGCCATAAGTCTCTTTCTTCTTCTTCTTCTTCTCCTCCTCCTCCTCCTCCTCCTTCTTCTTCTTCTTCATCGTCTTCGTTCGCTTCTACCATTACTATCAAGATCACCCTGTGATCCTACTGAATTTAGTCCTGTGGTTCTTGCGACAGTCTCTTTCAAGATGTCAGTTTGCATTTTGATTTATTATTATTATTATTATTATTATTATTATTTCGGCTGATGATGCTGCTTAATACATGACTTCTGTTTGCTCAAGTTAAAATCCCGACATACCTTCATAACAACACAAACTCTGGCACTGTGTGGCCCTGTTAACCACATATTCTGCGATTGGTTGAGTGACAGCTCCTGATTGGTTGAATGCTGAATTAGGGTTCTCGAGCCGTATCATGCAGCCGTTGCTGTTGCTGGCTGTGGTGGTAGCTGTATCACACGATGAGTACACCACCAGCAACGATATTAAAACCAGTAAAATTCTGAAGGCCATGATGCTGAAACAATAAACATTAAAATGGTTACTCACATTCGTTTCACAAATATCTGGATTCTGATTGGCTGCTTTAAAAGACGCGCGCCGATAGGTTCCCTGTTGTCTCGTTTTGTCTTGTGTTGTCTCCCTGTAACTACGAGCTGTTGTTCTTTGCAGCTGATGCTGTAGAGGTGTTGAGGTACAGCATCGTATCGGCGTGGGTGTGGGTTATGGCAGCTACTTTTTCAGTCCTAGACTGCAACTAAAAAGCAGGGTGTGTGCAATGCTTCTTTAGCAGAATCCACCATCATAGGGACTATGGCGATCCCTGCCCCGTTAGCCAGGCTAGGCCTGTTACTGGTGGGTACCAAAGGAGAGGTGGGACATGGTCTTGGTCAGCTATGATTCGCTAATCCCGACGCTGGCATATCAGCTATGGGTCGCTGATTGCCTCATCGGACAGAGTCTTCACCCCTATGTTGCTTGTTAAAAGGACATAAACAACAACAACAACAACAACAAAACAGAATGATAAGAAGAAGCCGACGATATCAAACTAAACTGGAATGCGATGATAACACTGAGTATGTGCAGGAAGAACTTCTTTTAACTCTCTCACTCCTGAATTAATCTCCATGCTCTGCCAAAATAAATTCTGACAAGAAATTTGTGTAGACAGAAACAGGAAAGAAGGTCCCCTATAATATAAAATATATGTGTTGAGCTGGAAATGTGCTACTTTTCATTCGATTTAGATTGTGCCTAAATTTCGCTCTGCGCAATGATTCGCAGAGGCGTACAGGACCCACCGACCCTCCCAGTGTTGTTTTGGCACGAAAGAGTTAAAGTGTTTTCTTCTTCTTCTTCTTTGTTCGCTTCTACCACCAAAACCACACTGTGATCCTACTGAATTTACGCCTGTGGTCCTCGTTAGGTCCCGTGGTCTCTTGTGTGGTCCCCGAAAGGACCACGTGAGATCCACGAGAGGACCACAGGGGGTTCAGAGTATCTCAGGGCCTTAGCCTGTATTCTTGGTGGGTCTCTGAAGCGGATTGCGTGACACCGTGGTTTTCGTTGCACCAGTTTAGTCTAGAGTTGGACTTTCTCACCGGAAGACCTCGACGTGTTTAGGATATCAGTGCATCCCCGCTGGGTGAGAGGTGATAGCCCACCCAGGCCAGAGTTGGACCTTCTAACTGGAAAACCTCGACGTGTTTTGAGATACCCGTATATCACCGCCGGGTGAGACGTGGTTGCCTATCTAGACTGCCCTGGTCCAGTGTCTCCGACTTCAGCATTTTGTGGTCGTGGCCGCTACCCTTCCTAGTTGTGACCAGGATGGAGTTTTTGTCCAGGAGGACGAATCCTCGCCACTAGTGACTTCCACCCCTGGGTTGAGCCGGTTTAGGCATATTATCCCAGTATGGGCGTGTTTGGGACGTGACCGACCTCTAGAGCAGAGGTACTGTGACATGCATAGCCTTCAAGATTCACCCCTGGTGTGAGCCGGTTTAGGCAAAATTCACCAGTATGGGTGTATATCGGGCGTGACCGACCTCTAGAGCGGAGGTGGTATGACATGTCTAGCCATCAAGTTCCACCCCTGGTGTGTGCCGGTTTAGACATATTTCACCAGTGTAGGGGTATTTCGGACGTGGCCGGCCTCTAGAGTAGAGGCGCCGTGGTATGTGTAGCTCTCGCAGCGATACTACTGGACATACTGATTAAATTTCACATTATCCTTTCCACCACCTTTTCACATCGGCACCGCACAGCAACCTTTATTTCTTTTCCGCATTTTCTTCCTTGACCGGGAGGAGCTTCACTCTACGCGCGGCATTCGAAGAGTCT
>CM019711.1:12978956-12996456 GCA_009760885.1 Achatina immaculata
CTATTATCTTGATATTCTTACGATCTATAGTCTTGATATTCTTATTATCCATTATCTTGATATTCTTACTATCTATTGTCTTGATATTCTTACTATCTATTGTCTTGATATTCTTACTATCTATTGTCTTGATATTCTTACTATCTTATTATCTTGATATTCTCACTATCTTATTATCTTGATATTCTTACTATCTATTATCTTGGTATTCTTACTATCTTATTATCTTGATATTCTTACTATCTATTATCTTGATATTCTTACTATCTATTATCTTGATATTTTTACTATCTATTATCTTGATATTCTTACTATCTATTATCTTGATATTCTTACTATCTATTGTCTTGATATTCTTACTATCTATTATCTTGATATTCTTACTATCTATTATCTTGATATTCTTACGATCTATAGTCTTGATATTCTTATTATCCATTATCTTGATATTCTTACTATCTATTGTCTTGATATTCTTACTATCTATTGTCTTGATATTCTTACTATCTATTGTCTTGATATTCTTACTATCTTATTATCTTGATATTCTCACTATCTTATTATCTTGATATTCTTACTATCTATTATCTTGGTATTCTTACTATCTTATTATCTTGATATTCTTACTATCTATTATCTTGATATTCTTACTATCTTATTATCTTGATATTCTTACTATCTATTGTCTTGATATTCTTACTATCTATTGTCTTGATATTCTTACTATCTATTATCTTGACATTATTACTATCTATAATCTTAATATTATTACTCTCTATCACCTTAATATTACTACTATCTAGTATCTTGATATTCTTATTATCTATCATCTTGACATTATTACTATCTATCATCTTGATATTGCTACTGTCTACTATCTTGATGTTCTTACTATATATCATCTTGACATTATTATTATCTATCATTTTGATATTCTTACCGTTTATAGTCTTCATATTCTTACTATCTACTATCTTGACATTATTACTGTCTATCATCTTGATATTCCTACTATCTACTTTCTTGACATTATTACTGTCTATCATCTTGGCATTATTACTGTTTATCATCTTGATATTCCAACTACCTATCATCTTGATATTCTTACTATCTACCATATTGACATTATTATTGTCTATCATCTTGATATTTCTACTATCTACTATCCTGGTATTCTTACTATCTATCATCTTGATACTATTACTGTCTATCATGTTGATATTCCTACTATATATCATCTTGATATCTCTACTATCTATCATCTTGACATTCCTACTACCTATCATCTTTATATTCCTACTATCTACCATCTTGATATTCCTACTATCTACCATCTTGATATTCCTACTATCTATCATCTTGATATTCTTACTGTCTACTATCTTGATGTTCTTACTATATATCATCTTGACATTATTATTATCTATCATTTTGATATTCTTACCGTTTATAGTCTTCATATTC
Source organism: Achatina immaculata (assembly GCA_009760885.1). NCBI lineage: Eukaryota > Metazoa > Mollusca > Gastropoda > Stylommatophora > Achatinidae > Lissachatina > Lissachatina immaculata. Next base: position 12,980,421 of record CM019711.1, read on the forward strand.
TTACTATCTACTATCTTGACATTATTACTGTCTATCATCTTGATATTCCTACTATCTACTTTCTTGACATTATTACTGTCTATCATCTTGGCATTATTACTGTTTATCATCTTGATATTCCAACTACCTATCATCTTGATATTCTTACTATCTACCATATTGACATTATTATTGTCTATCATCTTGATATTTCTACTATCTACTATCCTGGTATTCTTACTATCTATCATCTTGATACTATTACTGTCTATCATGTTGATATTCCTACTATATATCATCTTGATATCTCTACTATCTATCATCTTGACATTCCTACTACCTATCATCTTTATATTCCTACTATCTACCATCTTGATATTCCTACTATCTACCATCTTGATATTCCTACTATCTATCATCTTGATATTCTTACTATCTACCATCTTGATATTCCTACTATATGTCATCTTGATATTCTTACTATCTACCATCTTGATATTCCTACTATATGTCATCTTGATATTCTTAATATCTATCATCTTGATATTCCTACTATCTATCATCTTGATATTCTTACTATCTACCATCTTGATATTCCTACTATCTATCATCTTGATATTCTTACTGCTGTTGCTACTCTCTTGTTCTGGCTGTACAAGTATCCTGTACCAGCAGACGTAAGTGGCACATGTTCCTGTCCTACCTTCCTACAATAAACCTAGGAAATAACTTCGGAGAGAGCTCCTGCACTTTATGTAAGAACTCAAATCTCTTTCCAAGAATGCTCTTTTGGAAGTTAAGACAAAATCTAGATCAGCACAAGTCAACTGCCCTCACCAAAGTAGCCGCCCATAATCCGGCGTGAAACATTACTACATCTACTCAGTAGTATAACATTACTTTTTCATAAATCACACTTACAGATCACATCACTAACTTTTTTTTCTAAATGTCAACACAGGTTTGATTTCACATTTTTGTCTCCCTTTGCTTCAAAAATATGGCTGCCCTTGTAAGTAATAAACAAGAGTTTGATCTGATAAAACACTACGTATAGATTGATATGCGATGTTTTCTTGTTCTCGTTTTATATTTGTTTCAAAAAGTGGAGACAGCTGCTCCACGCGGAGGTTTTCAAGCTGTAGTTTTAGCTGCAGCTGCTAGTAATATCTTTTAATCACAACGTTTTACGGTTTTGCTTATAAGCAAGATTCACTTCAAATACTGTCATTTTCCCAAGACTGAAATGAAAACTGTAAATAACATTGCTCTTGTTGTTATCATTGCTGTTATTGTTTCACTGTTGTGGATACAGTTTTTGTTACAGTTGTTGCGGTTGTTGTTTATTGCTGTTATTACTTGTAGCCATTGTTGCCAGCTGTTGCTGTTATTTTTGTTGTTATTGTTACTACTGTTGTTATTAATATCGTCACTGCTGTTATTTTTTTTTACTGTTATGGAAATGGTAATTCCTGTTATCGTTGCTGCTGTTACTGTTCCAGCTGTTTTCTTGTTATTAATATACTTTTGTTACAGTAGCTGCTGTTGTGTTTTTAATACTGTTATGGTTATTTTTTTATATATTTCATGTTATTATTGCTGTTGCTGTTGTTATTGTTCTGTTAATTTAAAATATATTTCGGTTATTATTGCTGTTATTACTGTTTCTGTGTAGTTACAACTGTTACCGCTGTTATTATTGTTGTTACTGTTGGTATTATTTTATTGTGTTGTTATTGTTGTTGTTGTTGTTATTTTATTGTGTTGTTGTTGCTGTTATTATTTTATTGTGTTGTTATTGTTGTTGCTGTTCTTATCCTTATTGTGTTGTTATTGTTACTGGTCCTGTTGATATTGATGTTATTACTGTTGTTCCTGTTCTTGTTGCTATTATTATTGTTGTTGCTTTTGGTCATTTTCGGACGTTTATACATGGAGCTGCACATCTCACTTGCTCCACCACAACACAGACACAGCCCATACACACATACACACACATGCGTATGTCTACACAACTTAAGATATCAATGAACAAAGAAGTTTGACTTTGGTTGTACTTGATTTAGCTTATCAGTTTATTCAAATTACAACGGAAGTAATTTATCTCATACAAATATTTTATATAGTGAACAGATGAATGAGACAGAATGACTGCCATGAAAACTTTTTTTAGGAACGAGCGAGAAGTTTTAGAAACAGCTGGATTGGGAGCGTTGTTTTCAAGTTTCAACAAAATCAGGAATGAGTATATATTAAATATAAAGGCGTTATGAGCTTCAAAAATTTGAAAGTCACTGGACCGGCGTTGTTGTATTGACCAGCCATGTTGAAATGACGCATTTAAGTTGATGTACCTGAATTGATTATACATATATAGCTTTCTGCATCTTTAAGGACTGGAATACAAAAGCGTAGTTTTCCAAGCGAAAGTTTGAGCTGATGTTCGCAGAAGATGGGGGAATCGAGAACGCTGTCCGATCTGGCAGTCAGAGACCCATAGCTGACATGCTAGCGTCTGGGTTAGCGAACCCCAGCTGACCAAGACCCTGTCACATCTTTCCGCTGGTATTCAAAATAACATATCCTAGTCTGCCTCACGGGGGGGGGGGCGGGATTGCCGTGGTCCCCGTGGTGGGAGAGTCTGCTAAAGAAGTAATGTACACACCCCTCACGCTGCAAACATCCGTCGTAAAGTGCTCCAGATCCTACGCTATGCTGTGCTTAAACATATTCACCACATCGTCTCCAAAGAACACGGAGATAAAACAACAACTTAAACAAAACCTAAACAACTTCCAGGAACTACGAGAGGTGATTGATAAGTTCTCGGCATAAGGTACAACGGATTATTTGTGGGCAACTTTTTTTGGATTATTTCTCAACATAGTCCCCTTGCAAGTTTATGCACTTAGTCAAGCGATCCTGGAGAATACGGATCCCTTCTTTGTAAAAGTCAGCATCTTGTGCCAGTAGAAAGTGCTCTACAGCATGAATGGCGTCATCATCTGAACAAATTTGCGACTACTGAGCTCCTTTTTTAGTTTGGTAAACAGGTAACAGTCAGAAGGGGCCAAATCTGGGGAATAAGGAGGATGTTCAAGAAGCTGGAAGCCGCATTCATGAATGGCAGCCATTGCCACCGCCGACTTGCGAACTGGAGCATTGTCTTGGTGAAAGATGACTCCTCTCGTCAATTTCCCTCGACACTTTTCCTTCAATTTGACCCGCAGTTGCTTCACAAGATTGGCGTAATAGGCCCCGGTGACCGTTGTGTCCTTTTAAAGATAGTCTACCAATAGCACACCTTCTGAATCCCAAACGATGGATGCCATCACTTTGCCTGCAGACAGAACCACCCTTGCTTTCTTTGGAGGTGGGGATCCATGATGTTTCCACTGCTTTGATTGTTCTTTGGTTTCTGGTTGAAAATGATAAACCCAAGTCTCATCCATAGTCACAAATTGCTGAAGAAACTTTTCAGGATCTGCAGAAAAATGACCAAGATTGTCTCTTGACATATTGAGACGCTGTTGTTTGTGATCAGCTCCAAGAAGTTTCGTAACCCATCGAGCAGAGACCATTGTGATTTGAAGATCATTGTGAATACTGGCATGAACACGTTCCTAGGAGACGCCCAATTCAGTAGCAATGTACCTGTTAGTTAGTAGTCAATCCTCCATTATCATGTCATGGATTCTGCCGGTGGTTTCATCGGTGGTTAACGTTCTTGGTCTTCCTGGACGGGGATCATCTTCCAGACTCTCCCTTCCATGTTTGAACCGAGCTGCCCATTTTTTCACTGAGAAACACATAAATGTCTTTGGATGTAAATGCTACAGAAGAGTTCTTCAAATATCATGGACACAAAAAAGAACAAATATATCTATACTACAAGAACTTAATATTGAAGAAGGCTAGCTAGTAAAAAGGATTAAAGAGAGATAACTTAAATATTTTGGACACATTAAACGTCATGATAATCTAGAGAAGACCGTTTTGGAAGGGTACATAATGGGGAAAAGAAAGAGAGGAAGACCAAAGCGAAGATGGCTGCAAGACATCGTTGATGATCTGCAAATGGATGCATCAGCAGCAGGGCATCTTGCTCACAACCGAGAGGCCCACAGGAGTGCAATATATACGGGCTAAATAAAAAATATAAGGGCCAAATACAATATATAGGGGGCACATACAAAATCTAGGGGCCAAATACAAAATGTAAGGGCCAAATACACACTGTTAGGGCCAATACAAGTGAGAACTCACTTTTTATTGCTACTGCTAAAATGTCAGGACGAGGTAAGGGCGGAAAGGGACTCGGAAAGGGACCCGGCTCGCTTTGATCCTTTTCCTGGTGTTTTGTGTGCTTACAGAATTCGATTATGGATATTCCAATTTTCTTCTACAACCCAGAGACCGACATGGAGGGCGATCAAGAGGAGCTCCCTGGAACCCTGGTCTGTACGGTGAGTGGGCAGAATGCCACACGTGTATCGTATGCCTTCATGCATAGCATCCTGGCTGGACCTGTTGGTCTTGGGCTCAATGGAGTGGCTACCCTCAGCCGGTACGAGGACCGAACAAAATGGTATGTCACTCTACGACAAGCCACTCACATAACTCACTATGCCTCGCTGCATGGGAAGACCCTGAACCTGGAACAGTCCAAAATAACGATACACTTTGAACATTTGGACAAGGAGCGGGTGAAAGGAACGCTATATTGGATGCCCGCAGCGGTGAAGACGCAAATGGTCAAGCGCCTTGTCACATTCCTGACCGGCGACGATGAGGCTGAGGTGTCCCGTGTCGAAAAGGCCAATGACAAGTGGGCGTTCCGGTGCAGGCCGAAACAAGAAGTCCCACATTACACGTTCTTATCCGGCCCGAACCAAAAGAAGCACAGGATTGCAATCACCCTGCAGGGCAGGAATACACCATGCCCGATTTGTAGCAGCGATGCTCATCGGGCACATCAATGTCCCAGGAAGGCAAAACCGGCCCATAGTGAGAATATACAACAGCAGGTCTCTGCAACCAAAAGGGTCGAGGAGCGATCCGCCGCAACCGCCGTGGTCACTCAGAACCAAGCCGCTGGCAACCAGGAGCCAGCACCAGAGCCCATCGATGATGATGGGTTTAAGCTGGTGGAGAACAGGAAAAAGAGGCGCCACCTGATATCCGCCACAGTGTCGCCGACTTCCAGCGAATCTCCTTGCACCCCAAGGAAACGGGTGCCCACCGGCAGAACTGTAGAGGCCAGGGGTCAGCTTCTGCCAGCAGAAGAAACACAAAAGGTCCCTCTTCCAGAGAGGGACAGGGACACACCAACAATTCCAGCAGAGGAAGCAGTGAATGTCCCCCTTGCAGAGGAGGACATGGACCCACCGTCAGTCGATGAACTTCTATCTTGGGCCCAGCTGACGGGAGAACAATCCGACGATGAGGATCCTCCTTTAACTATTGATGAGGATATATGAGGATAATATAACTGTGTCGACCGGACAATCTACAAGACAGACTATTGTGTTTTCATTTTCCAGAATTAGGAACAGTACTCATCCTTGCTTGTGCTTTTCTTAAGTATTTGGATCCACAGCACCAAAGTAAACGATCGTATAACTGTGTAGAGGGGACATTCTGTAAGATGGATTATTTGTGTTCGTTTATCCAATCTAGGAATGTACAGGAGCAAGGTAACAATCTACTTCTATTTGTTATTTTTTGTTAGTCTAATTTTATGTTTCTTTTATATATATAGTTATTTCTAATTTACATTTTTCATTTGTGCTTTGTTTCATATGGCTGATAAACTTTCTATTTTATCTATTAATATTAGAGGGCTGAGGGGAAAACTCAGTCAAGTAGTGCACCTAGTACACAAACACAAACCAGACTTCATCTTTATCCAAGAAACACACATCACCACAGAAACATGCGCCAACAACATCACACAACTCTTAGGACTCAGACATTCATGTTTCAGCTTAGGGAATAGACACACAGGAGCATCAATACTACAAGTATCAGAAGACTGGCAAATTGTAGGACACAACAGAGACAGCGAAGGTAGAATAGCAATAGTGGAAATAAAACACACAAGTTCAAATCACAACAAATACACATTAGTTAACGTATATGCTCCAGCTGTGAGAGGCCAGCAAATTAACTTCTATGACAAACTCTCACAGATGCTAACATCATTCCACAGGGGGCAAAACATTGTCATAGCAGGAGACTTTAATTGTGTCCTGCACGATTTTGATCTGTCGAGAGGAACAATTAACGCACGCCGTGAACTCGAACAAATAGACATACTACACAACATCATAGACGAACACGGGCTTGTAGACACATACAGAAAGACGAACCCACATGGTAGGGAAACTACACACACTGACACAATTAACATAAACATGGGACGATCAGGCCGACTAGACAGAATATATGTCCCAGAGGATCTCCTAATAAATGACATGAAACACATAGACACAACTTTAAATTACACAGATCATAAAGCTGTCATGGTCACATTAAACGCAACCTTGACACAACTCAAAAACAAACGCTCCCCACACTGGAAGTTTAATAACAGCCTGCTTGATAATGGGGATATGTAGACAACATAACAGAACTATTACACGCGTACACTCAAGACTTACCTGAATCCAACCTCATAGAATACTGGGACATATTAAAGAACACTATCAGAGAGAAAACACAGGTCTTGGCGACAAAAATACACAGATACAGACGATAGGAACAACAAATGTTAGAAAATGCTATTAAACTAACCAAGCAGATAGATCCCAGTAGTCCTCACATACACGCGCTAGAGGAAGAATTAGAAAAATACCATCAACACAGCTACCAGGGTGCTTTCATCAGAACAAAACTTGCCTCTGTCGTACAAGAAATACCAAGCAAAAAAATATCTGGGAACAGAACAAAATGTGCAAAGAAGCAGACAAATACACAAAATAATAGACATAAATGGACAGGTACAGACAGACACTGCCAAAATAAGCCAAACCTTTCAAGATTTTTATACACATTTATACTCTGAGGACAAGGGTCAATCAGAAGACATACAAGACAAATTCTTGAACTACGCTAAACAAATTCCTGAAGAAGACAAACAAACATTAGACATCCCACTCACGCTAGGAAACCTACAAAATGCGCTTGACACAATCCAAAAGAACAAATCTCCAGGACCGGATGGCCTCACTGCCGAGTTCTATCAGAAGTTCTTTCACATTCTAGGACCTGTCCTACACATGGTGTTTATTGAAGCTTTCGACAGAAAAGAATTACCCAACAGTCTCAATCAGTCATACATAACACTCATTAAGAAAAGCAACGCAGACACAACCCAAGTAAGGAATTACAGACCTATCTCATTACTCAACGTAGACTACAAAATCCTAGCAAAATCCATAACTATGAAACTCAAACCCGTCATGCACACACTTATACATGAGGACCAGCAATGCAGTGTTACCGACAGAAACATAAATACGCATCTACATTTCCTAAGAGATGTTATCCAATACTCTCACGATAAGAATGGCCAGTCAGCAATCTTATCGCTGGACCAGGAGAAGGCTTTCGACAGAGTTTCCCATTCTTTCCTCCAGAAAACCTTGTCCAAGTGTAATCTTGGGAACTACATCAGAGACTGGATCAAAATTCTATACAACAAACCAGAAAGCAGACTTTTAATAAACCATACCCTCAGTGAACCAATACGGTTAACCAGATCTGTACGTCAGGGCTGCCCACTCTCTCCCCTGTTGTATGTGCTAACTCTAGAGCCACTTCTGGAGAGAATCAGGCAAGAGACAATAGTCAAAGGAATCTTTATTCCTGGAATGGGAGAGAGAAAGTCGTTGCCTACGCTGACGACACAATCTTCTTCCCCTCCAATATATCCTCTATCAGGATTATTCTAGACATATTTACAGAGTTCGGACAGGGCAGCGGGGCTAAAATAAACATTCAAAAATCACACATAATGGGTTTAGGCAAATGGACCAACAAAACAGACTTCCCTTTCACATTAATACAAGTCAACAAAATCAAAATATATGGAATTTTATTTACAGCTACGCCTTCAAATAACATCAAAGCAAGATGGCGAAATATAATTGAAAAAAATAAAAACAGACTGGAAATTTACAAATATAAAACCACCACTATATTCGGCAGAAGTGTCGCAGTCAACACTTGCATCATACCACAGCTTATATATACCGCAAACATATTCCCCCTGCCTAAACAGTCACTTAAGGAAATAAATTCAATGATTAGAGACTTTATTTTCCGACGCACAGTACACAGCATCCAACGGAAAACCTTGATGCAAGACAAAAAAAGAGGGGGCATCTCCCTACAAGACATAGCAACAAAGATCCAGGCACTCAGGATCAAATATGTGGGACAAATCATCCAACAGCCACACAAACATACTCTAGCCCACTACTACGTTGGGCTGAGGCTTCTTAAACTGTGTAAATTAAACAATGTACACCCCCCATCACTTTGGCACTATACCGCTCTTCTACAGACAATGCATACAAAGTGTAACTGGACATGAACATTTAATACATATGAAAACATCATGCATATACAAATATCTGGTCAGGAAACAGGAGCCACCATTACAGGGCAGAATAAAGAGAGGATACAAATACTTCATCACTGACTACACACAACCATTTCAAAACCTACACAAGAAAGGAATCACGCCAAGTGCACGAGAGATAACATACAGACTATTGTTCAACATAACACCGACCACATAAGGGATCGCCCGCAGATTCCACAGACTGATCAGATGTAGACTATGTAGAACACACACACAAGAAACAGAAGAACACATTTTCTTTCAGTGCAGAACTATTTCCTTAGCCCTAAAACTTTTGACTCAAGAGATAGCAACAAGAACAGCAGAGAAAGTAGACATGTATGGAGCAATAATGTTAAACACCATCCCTCGAACAGAAACAAACAGCCATACGCAGTCTGTTATCCTCCTTGCAGTTTAGATGTGTTGTTTGGTCATGCAGAAATAGAGCCACTTTCGAAAATAGAATTTTTACAAAAGAAATTTTCCTGTACATTTTCAAACAAACATTGTTACGGCTTTCAACTAGTTTCTAGTTTTTGGCAACACCCCCACCCCCACCCCCTTGTGGTTAAATGTTAACTTCAGATGTACATATCATACGATTTCCATCATTTTATGTTTTCGTTCAAGCCCGCCTTTTCATTATTTCAGTTCACGGGCAGTCATCCCCAACTCATGTTCTTTCACACTGTTCACGTTGTTTACCTGACCATAACCTTCCACTGCGCTCCGGCTGCGCTGACTCGGATACGGGTGACTTGAGCGCATAAATTATGTTCCATGTACATCCCATGAGTGAAAGAGAAGACCTTAGCCAAACACAAACCTTGTACATCACCAGAGAGAAAGATAACGAAGAGAGAGAGTGAGAGAGGGAGAAAGGGTCTTGATAGATACTGTTACTGTACATCTTTGTTGTAACATTTTATGTACAAAGTATTCATTTTATCATACTGCATGCCACATAGTTTGTAAAGCCCACCATCTCATTATTTCACTCCAAGGGCAATCATCAACTCACATCACTTCTACATGATTTGTTATTGTTTATTTGAAAGTTTATCGAAAAAAAAAATTGGAAAAAAAACAAAACAAAAAAGCATACAAAAAACAAAAAAAAAAAACAGGAAAAAAAATTAATTTAAAAAAAAAAAATTCCAAAATTCCAACCAAAAAAAAAAAAAAAAATGACCTGGCTCGGTTTGATCCGCTTTTGGTGGTTTGGTGCTTGCTCAATTTGCTTATAAAAAGGAAAAAAAAAAGAAAAGAAAAAAAAATACAAGTTATAATAGTCACATACAAACTATACGGGCCAAATAGATCAAATACAAACTATAAGGGTAAATATAAACTATAAGGGTCAAACACGAACTATTAAGGATAAAATACAAACTATAAGGTTTAAATACAAGCTATAAGGGTCAAATATAAACTATAAGATCCAAATACAAACTATAAGGGTCAAATACAAACTATAAGGGTCAAATGCAAACTCTCTCTCTTTCTCTCTCTCTCTCTCTCTCTCTCTCTCTCTCTCTCTCTCTGAACCTTAAGTGCCCAGGGCACAAGAGGCTTCCGCAAGAGTTTTCCCACAAATGCCTGTCCTTTGCTTTTTTCCGCTCTTGCCCAGGTGAGCCCTCTATTGCTCAACATCCTTTCTGTTGTTCTTCTCCATGTCTCTTTTGGTCTACCTTTACTTCTGTTCCCCTGTGGTATCCATCTTAGTGCTGTTTTTGGTAGTGAGTTGTCAATCATTCGGAGCACATGTCCCAACCATCGCCAGCGTCTTTCCTCAATAATTGCTGTCAGTGGCTTCATCTGCATTTCTGCCAACAAGATATTATTTCTTATGGTGTTTGACCAAAATATTTTTCTAATTCTTCGTAAACATTTAGTCTGGAAAGAATTCAACTTGTTTTCTATGGTTTTGGTGATTTCACAGCATTCACTTCCAAAGAGTAGTACACGTAGAACATTACTCTTAAATATTCTGATTTTCATCTTCATGCTTAGTTTTTTTTACATTTCCATATAGTCTGCAGCATTGCAAAAACCTGGTTTGCTCTAGTAAGTCTGCTGTTGATGTCCTCTGTGCTGTCTCCATTTTCTACTACTCTACTGCCAAAATATACAAATTCGTTGACCTCCTCCACTAACTTGCTATCTACTGTGAGTACATTTCTGTTGTTCACATTTTGCTTCATTAACTTTGTCTTTCCTACTTTGATCTTTAGTCCTATGTTGTTTGCATTCTGAGTTAGCTTGTCTATTTTATCTTGCATATCTTTGTGGCTGCTTGATAGTAGACAGATGTCATCCGCAAAGTCAAGGTCCTCCAGCATTGTGTGAAGGGTCCATTGTAATCTTCTGCGTTTGTCTGATGTTGCCTCCTTCATTAACCAGTCTACTGCCAAGATAAATAATGTTGGTGATAGTACACATCCCTTCTTCACTCCTGTTTGTACCCTAAAGCTGCTGGAGGTATGTTCTCCACAGATCACTTTGCACTACAAAAACCCTTTGATTACATTCACTATCTTATGGGGGAGACAATGCCATCTTATGATTTTAAATACAAGGGTCAAATACAAACTATACGGGGCAAATACAAACTATACGGGGCAAATACAAACTATAAGGGTCAAATACAAACTATACTTGTCAAAACAAACTATAAGGGTCAAATAAAACTATCTTATCTTATATCCTTCCCGTGCTGTTAAACGTCACATAGGGCTCGCAAGGTAGTTCACCAATTTTTCCTGTCTTCGGCGAGCCTTTCAACCTCATTATGGGATTAAAACTATAAGGGTCAAATATAACCATATGGGTCAAATAAAACTATACGGGTCAAATACAAGCTATAAGGAAAGAAAGGTCAGTGAGAGCTGGTCACGAGGGAAATGACCGATGACCACCGAACAGAGCAACAGAAAAGGGGGGGGGGGGGGTAGCAAGTGGAAAGAGGAGAAGCTCCTTTCTGTGAGGTGAGAATGGGGGTAGGCATTGGCGGATTAACAGTTACACTTAACAGGTTCAACCTAGAGGGCCGAAAGGACAGGGGGGCCATCGTCAATGAGTATAACTATTACTGCTACACTAGCAAGTTCATCATCATCATCATGTGCCGTGCCGACTGGCGTTGGCTATTATGCTTCTCCAGAGTACACGATCCTTCATGCAGGCCATCAGCTCAGTTGGTGATCTCCTCTCACACCATCCCGTCAGACTGTCCAGTATCATTTCTCTTGGTCTTCCTCTTGATCTTCTTCCTTCTATTTTTCCTGTTGTTATAATATTTTCAATGCCCCCTCTTCTCATTGCATGTCCTATGAAAGTACATTGTCTCTCTCTTATCTTTTTGACAAGGTTTTTTTTTTGTCTCTCCAGCTCTTCTCATACATTCTTCATTGGTTATTTTTGCTGTCCAGGGGATTCGCAACATTCTTCTAATAAACCACATTTCTGCTGCTTCCAATGATTTTTGTGCAGACTTGACTATTGTCCATGATTCACTTCCATACAACAAGATAGGTTCAATATAGCATTTTAGGACTAGTAAGTTACGTTATACATAAAACAGCTACGTACGGGTTTGAGTTTGGTCTGTGTAATACAAAGTCATAAAGTAATAGTAGAGATCACAGCTAGAGGGGAATCAGGCCTTGCCTCAGGTGATGGACAACGCTATGGGTCGGAAGGGTTTAGCCTCGGAGCCTGGGGTGGTGCTATTCCGTCACTGAGGGTAACGTTAGCCTTTAAAGCCGTGACAAACAGTTTATAGGTTTAGATATATAAGCTGGCACAGCACTTTATCAAATAAGGCAGCTGAAATATGTACCAGTGAGGAAAAACTGGAAGAGGTGTAGAGTTTTGAATATCTTAGATCATTACTAACTAATAATGGGGATACAATGAGGGAAATTAAAAGGAGGATATCTATCGTTCTTCAGAAACCAAAACAACTAAAGAAGCTGTGGAGAGGAACAGACAGAACTACAAAAATAAGATTTTAAAAGGCATGCATCTTTCCCAGGAAATTTAACAAAACAGCGGAGAACACATAAATGCCTTTGAATGTAAATGCTACAGAAGAGTTCTTCAAATATCATGGGACACAAAAAGGAACAAATATATTCATACTGCAAGAACTTAATATAAAAGAAGGTTGGCTAGTAAAGAGGATTAAAGAGAGAAAACTTAAATATTTTGCACATTAAAAATCATGATAATTTAGAGAAGACAGTCTTGGAAGGATACATAATGGGAAAAAGAAAGAGAGGAAGACCAAGGCGAAGATGGATGCAAGACATCGTTAATGATCTGAGAATGGACGCATCAGCAGCAGAGGATCTTGCTTATAACCGAGAGGCCTACAGAATAGCTGTTAGGAAGGCAAAGTTCCGCAAAGGACATGCAAATAACTGACTGGCAGCCTTTATCTTGTTGAGATGAGATATCAAAATCATGTAATGCGATATCATACTGTCTCTGGGTGAAAACAGAGCGTATCTGTGTCATTATGACCAGACATGGCTGAGGAAGTCACAGCCCATCAAGACTCTGCTTCATATCCACAAAGACCTGACCACAATAGCCCCCATGGAGTATGTGGCCCTTATCGTGGTGGAAGCTTCTGAGAAGAAAGAGAAAAAGAAGAAACCGCAGTGGCTCGTGATCTCGAAGGTACATAAAACATAATGGATTACACAATGCTGATGATGAAGGGAGATGTTGACCCATGGCTAGTCCGATGGATAGCCTCCGTGCTATTGAAACAAACAGCTGCCGTGAGATACAGAAGTGTTCTATCTCCTGACCTCTTCTCCATGTACAGCGAAAACATAATGAGAAATATAAAGAGTTTGCCAGAAATATCAATTGGCGGGTACAACCTTAACAACTTAAGATATGCAGACGACACAGTTCTGATTGCTAAAAGTGAAGGGGAGCTACAGGCTCTTCTGGACATCGTGGTTCGTGAAAATAAAAGTAAAGATCTCAACCTGAATAAAAAGAAGACTTAAGTGATGGTCATCTCAAAGAAAAGAATACCACAAAAATGTACCATTACCATCGATAGCACAGAACTGAAACAAGTTGATAGATTCACGTACTTAGGAACGATTATAACAGCTGATGGGGAAATGTCACAACGAAATTGTCTCAGGCCAAGTCAGCATTCCAGAAAATGAGAAACATCTTGTGGAACAGATCCATATCAATGGAAACAAGATTCCGAGTACTTAAATGTTACATCGTGCCTATTTTGTTTTATGGATGTGAAGCATGGTCCATGAATAAGAGCGAGAAATGAAGGCCACGGAAATGTGGTTCATAAGAAGGATGTTGAAGGTACCATGAACGAAGAAGTCTTAAGAGAAGCTGGAGTTAAAAGGCAAATTAAAACAAAGATCAGAGGCAGACAAGCGAGATTTGTAGGACATTTTCTGAGAAGAGGAAAACTGGAACACATTGTGGCAGCTGGAAAAGTTGATGAAACAAGAGACAGAGGAAGACAGAGAGAGAAGTTACTGGATGGGCTGACAGTGTGGCTAGGAATAAAGTCATCAGCGGATCTCATACTCAAGTCTAAAGACAGGGAATTGTGGAGCGGCACAGTGCTTGATTGATTGAGTAAACTTGTATACTGCTCTATCAGACAAGATTAAAAGAATGTAGCAAGCTTGTACATCATTCTATCAGGCAAGATTAAAAGAATATAGTAAACTTGTATACCGCTCCACCAGACAGGAAGTGCACAATATACTAAACTTGTATACCGCTCCACCAGACAGGAAGTGCACGATATAGTAAACTTGTATATCACTCTACAAGACAAGATTAAAAGAATATCGTAAGCTTGTATATCACTCTACTAGACAAGTCTAAAAGAATATAGTAAACTTGTATATCACTCTACCTGACAAGATTAAAAGAAAATAGTAAGCTTGTATATCACTCTATCAGGCAAGACTAAAAGAATATAGTAAACTTGTATATCACTCTACTAGACACGATTAAAAGAATATAGTAAACTTGTATACCGCTCCACCAGACAGGAAGTGCACAATATACTAAACGTGTATACCACTCCACCAGACAGGAAGTGCACAATATAGTAAACTTGTATATCACTCTACTAGACAAGATTAAAAGAATATCGTAAGCTTGTATATCACTCTACTAGACACGACTAAAAGAATACAGTAAACTAGTATACCACTCTACTAGACAGGATTAAAAGAAAATAGTAAACTTGTATATCATTCTACTAGACAAGATTAAAAGAATATAGTAAGCTTGTATATCACTCTACTAGACAAGATTAAAAGAATATAGTAAACTTGTATATCACTCTACTAGACAAGATTAAAAGAATATAGTAAACTTGTATATCACTCTACTAGACAAGATTAAAAGAATATAGTAAACTTGTATACCACTCTACTAGACAAGACTAAAAGATATAGTAAGCTTGTATATCACTCTACCTGACAAGATTAAAATAATATAGTAAACTTGTATACCACTCTAACACGCAAGAAGTACACAATATAGTAAACTTGTATACCGCTCTACCGGAAACGATTAAAAGAATATAGTAAATACCACCCTACCAGTCAAGATTAAAAAGAATATAGTAAGCTAGTATACCGATCTACCAGGCAAGATTAAAAGAATATAGTAAACTTGTATACCGATCTAGCAAACAAGATTAAAATAATTAGTAAACTTGTATAATGCTGTCAGACAAGCCTAGTAGAATATAATAAACTCGCACACCATTGTACCAGACAAGTAGAGGAGAATATAGTACACTCGAATACCACATTTACCTATCTAGACAGGCTGTTCTAGGCAAGAAGCTAAGTTGTATACCTACGTGTTATCCAGTGTAGATAAAATAATCGATAAGAAAACAAACTGTTGCTTCTTACTCCACGAGAACTCGATCAGTTGTGTATGGATCAATCTGTGACACGCTAACGAACTTCCCCACCCCCCCCCCCTTTTAGCAGACGTTTGTATTCATCTCATCTTGTTCCTTAACTATTAAACTATTGTACTTGTACTTGCCAAATTAACAGGCATAAAATCCTTTGATGAGGTTGAAAGACTCGCCGAAGACAGGAAAAATTGGCGAACTACTTTGCGAGCCCTATGTGACGTTTAAAGGCACGGGAAGGATATAAGATATAAGACTTGTACTTGTACGAACTCCCTGTAACTGCGAGCTCTTGTTCTTTCCACCCGATGCTGTACAGATGTTGAGGCACATCATCGTATCGGGGTGGGAGCGGGTTATGGCAGCTATTTTTTTCAGTCCCGGAGTACAGCTAAAAAGCAGGGAGGGGTGTGCAATGCTTCTTCAGCAGACTCCACCACCATGGGGATTATGGGGATTCCTGCCCCGTCAGCCAG